>JAOCPT020495809.1:0-12436 GCA_026546935.2 Palythoa grandiflora
AAAAGCTATGTTGGGATCCCTGTGTGCAACACACAGCAATCCACCCTATTTAAACCAAATGGCCTGCTAGAATGCATTTTATGAATCCACTTAGTTCCTACACCTTGTATGTGCTCTGTGGTAGTCTGTGTAATGACATTGAATTTAAAAACCTCATTAAATCCTGCATTTTCATAGAATTTGAGATGTTTTTGAAAAAAAAACACATTGTATCAAGTTTTATCACAGGTAAAAATGAATGGCATTGCGAGTTGCAAAAACCATTGTCTACATTTTAAGTCTCACCAGCAATTTGCATATTTTAGTTATCAATAATGTTGCATTGCAAATTTGGAAAAATTGCCTAGTGACTAGTCATCAGTGAGTTGGGGTATGTACATACACTTTTCAATATACTTTTCTTGCTAATGATAATTCTGGGCCCGGTTCTTGAAAACCCCAATTAACTTAACCCTGGATTAAGACAAAATTCAAAGTCACTAATTTTTTCATAAGTTAAGCTTGTGATACTTACAAAATACTGTCCGGATTTACCAATAAAAGAAACATGTACGCCCCAAAATTCCAGCCCAAAGCAACTAGCTATAGAAGGTAGGAAACAGAAACATGGATTGAAAACTTAACCCTGTGTTAACAATAGTTGTTTCAAAGGCCGCATGGTTGGCACAGTGGTAAGATCTCTGCCTTCTAACCACAAGGTCCTGGGTTCAACCCCAGCTCAGCCGAGAATCGAACATTTGTGTAACCTTCTTTTCTGCCAAACTCAGTTTTTCATCCTCCTGAGGTCAGTAAAATTAGTACCAGCTTCTGTTGGGGGCTAACCTGCGATGGATTAGTGTCCCGTCAAGGGGGAGTCAATGACTCTCATCCGCTTAACACTACAGAAACCAGAGATACGCGCCAGCTCCAATGGGCCACTTAGGCTCGTAAAAGGGTTTAGTTTTTTTTAGCTTTAGCATTAGTTGGGTCTTGAGGAACTAAGCAAAGAAGATCATGACAGGGCTATATCAGAAAATGAGTGTGAGCGAAGAAAAAAAACAGTTAGAGCTTGTTTGATTAGGGTCGAGCTAGAATGATTTATTTGATAATGAACTGTGTGTCTTTGCACATTCAGCATGATGGTGTAGTCAGGACAGCCCACTGGATTCAGGGACAGAACTATGCTTGCTTAATGACCGGGAGCTGGGACAAGACACTGAAGTTTTGGGACACCAGGCAACCCAACCCCATGTTAACACTGCAGCTGCCTGAGCGATGTTATTGTGCAGATGTAGTGTACCCAATGGCAATTGTCGGCACAGCTCAGAGGGGAATCATTTGCTATCAGCTGGACAACCAGCCATCTGAGTATAAGGTAGCTACATAGTTGTTTATAAGTGAAGATATGAGATAGGCAAGGAAATTATAGTAAGGACCTGTTTACATGAGCAAGAATAACCTCCAGCCCAGTTCAATCTAGAAAGCGGATGAACTGGTCACCATACCAAACCAAGTCTTGTTGCTGTTTACATACAGAGGTTCAAATCTGGCCCTGGTAGGACGTTCAACCCAGAAGCTTAGTTGGAGGTTGAACCTTGAATTGAACTTTGTTTCATTGATTCTTTTCAGCCTATTTTTCTCACCATGGCATAAATCTACACAACAGAGTGGTTGGCACGATGGTAAGATCTCTGCCTTCTAACCACAAGGTTCCGGGGTCAAACCCAGGCTCAGCCAAGTGTTGAACATTTGTGTGACTTTCTTTTCCAACAAAGTTGACTCAGCTTTCCATCCTCCCTAGATTGGTAAAATGAGAACCAGCTTCTGCTGGGGGCTAACCTGTGATGGATTTGTGCTCCGTCCAGGAACAGTCAATGACTCTCATCTGCTTAACACTACAGAAACAAGAGATAAGCACCAGCTGCAATGGGCCACTTAGGCCCGTAAATGGATTTAGCTAGCTCAACATAAATCTACTTTTAATTTATTTGATGTGTAACATAATTTTCTTTATTTTCCTTCCAGAGATTTGACTCACCATTAAAGTATCAGGTAAAAATTGACATAAATTACATTGCTTGCTTTTTTGCAAGTCCCAGTTAACAAAATTAATATTATGCTGACATTTATTGCTTATGAAAACTGTGTGCTAATTTATTATTTTAAATTATTTTAAATGTTTTAAATCTAAAACCCAGAACCGATGTGTTAGCATTTTCAAAGACCCCAAGAAAAATAACCAACCAGTTGGCTTTGCTCTCGGATCAGTTGAAGGAAGAGTTGCAATACATTTTATTCAACCTCAGAACCCGTAAGTCTTAGTTGCTATTCTCTTATTTTTTTAATTCATTTAGTTTGACCATTAGAGCTTCCAGATTAAAATTTTGAGCTTTGGTAGCTGTTAGTGCTTAGTTGCTTAACGTTACTGTCTACCTTCAGGGGTGTTTTGCGTCAAAACGATACAGTGCCTCTGTTTTAAACCGTAGATACCTAAGCCCATGTTATATCAAATTAAAGATTATAGAGCTGGTTTTCAAACTGTGTCAACAATTTTGAATTAAAATAGATCTTTAGATTATTTATGTTCTCTAAAAACAAGCAACAAAATCGTCGTTCGAAAGTTACAAGTCCAAGTGATTATTGATACTTAATGATTTAACTAATCCACCAGTTTTCAAACCAAAAGTACTAAAAAACCGTGTCTGCATTTCTTCATATTCATTTGCAGAGAAAAGTTATGGTGTGTTTTCAAATTAGGGCTTAACAAAAACGGAAAACGCAGACACGTTTTTGTTCTTCATATATTAAAGAAGCTACTGTGTAAATTTTAGGGGACATGAACAAATTCCCTTGGAGTTGGAACTCTCTAAAGGCGATTTTGTCGTTCGTTTTTAGAAAACGTAAAAAAATCCAAAGTTTTAATTTAATTCAAAATTTTAAGTATAGTTCAAAAGCCAGCTCTATAAGCTTTAATATGGGTTTAGGTATCTACAGTTTAAAACAGACGCCCTGTATTGTTTTGATGCAAAACACCCCTGAAGGTATACGGTAACCTTAACCATTAGGGCCTAGCAGCATGGCAGTGAGGACTATTTCTTATGTAAGTAATGCCTTTTCTGTACTGTTGTGTCCAGGCCTGAGAAACAGTTTCATAAAATGTTCCTCTGTCTGACTATTTCCTGCAGAAAGGACAACTTTACTTTCAAGTGTCACAGATCAAATGGAACAACAGGAAATACCCAGGACATTTATGCAGTAAGCATTTTTCACATCTTGTAATTTAAATGTGAACAAAACTCACGATATTACTTTAAGCCCTGTCCAAACGGTAAATATTTTAGCGTAAAACATGCTAAAACATTGTTGGGTGGCAAAACATTTTTTGTTTGGGGCACCTTGTTTTGTGCTGTTTAAACATGTTGGGTAAGATTTGAATTCTGTCAAACATTCGATAAAACATCTTAAAACATTTCTTTTGTTTTCGTGTTTGGTGAGCGATGTTTTTCGCGTTTGGACAGTTGCTTAAAAAATGTTTGATGCGAGCATGCGTGTTGACTCTATTAAACAGCACAAAACAGGTGGCTAAACGAAAAAATGTTTTGCCACCCAACAATATTTTATCTTGGTTTACGGTAAAACATTTACTGTTTGGACAGGGCTTAAGATTTGATGTTAGTTCAGTTCTAGTTTGGTATCTACATTACAGCAGCTAAAGTTTGACAAATTAAAGCGTTGGTTTGTAACAATATTGTCTCATTTAAAAAGGATTAACACAAGCATAATTTGATTTAACATTTAAGTTTTTTTAAGAGCCATTTAAGACTCATTTAGGCTTTGACAATAAAAGCTCTGGTGAATTCCCAGTTCGTGTAGTGTTCAGGGAATGAGGGCGTTAGAGGAGAGAAAGTAGATTTTACGGTTTTGCAGCACATCATGTTTCAAATTGAGATAAGTTTTTTGAAAACCCGTCCTCCGTTCTAAAAATATCTGGAGATCACTTCGAATTCTTTCTAAAGTTTGAAACAAAAACTTCACAACTTGCAAACTGTAAATAGTAACATCGCATTTTTACTTAAATCTCGACTTGATCTTTATTAACTGACATAGAAACTGGGATAAAAATAACCTATCTCGTGTTAAATTGTACTGAAATTTCAAACTACTTTTGCAGATTCAGGTACTCGATGTTCATGCTGCTACCAGAAAGTTTTCGAAACAAAAGTTTAAGAGGTCATATCTATCCGGGCCAATCTGGACATGTTCCTGGGGCTTGGTACGAGCAAAGACAAGGCACATCGAATAAGCTTGTCCCCAGATCTCCCATCACAGGCCGGTCCAAGAACAGCGTTCAGGTTGTGTCAGTAGCCGGGCCTTCAACCCAGCTAAAATCTCCACGCTCCATACCATCTATTCGATTTTTATTGCGTCCATCTTTTCTAGGCCTGAAAATGCTACGACCTCAACTGAGTGATGACGGGCCAGTGGGAAGTGCAAGCGACGCCGGTCCATATATATCTGAAGAGCCGGAACCGGATGGCAGTCAAAAAGTATCGAGAATCAAGGCACAAGCAAGTTTCTAAGAAATGAACTCAATCTTATTTTAAGCTAAGCTAAGCTAAATCCATTTACAAGCCTACGTGGCGCAGTGGAGCCGGTGCTTGTCTCTGGTTTCTGCAGTGTTAAGCGGATGAGCTGAGTCGTTGACTCCCCCTGGACGGGACACTAATCCATCGCGGGTTAGCCCCCAGCAGAAGCTGGTACCAATTTACCGATCTCGGGAGGATGGAAAGCTGAGTCAACTTTAGCGAAAAGAAGTTCACACAAATGTGCAACAATCGGCTGAGCCGGGATTTGAACCCGGAACAAATTCTTTTGACGTACTCTCCCCACAATCGGTTTCAAACTGATTTTGCCTGTTTTTCAAAGTGCTTGCACTGATCATAAACCATTACATGTACAGTACACAATGTTAAAACAGAACCCCACATTACAACCTTAAATTAAATATAATTTGAATTTAATACCACACCAATACAGGGTTCGTACGCTTTTTTGGACTAAAAATTCAAGGACTTTTCAAGGGCTTTCAAGGACATATTTTCCACTGCAAAATCAAAGGATTAATCTTTTTATTTGTTCTTTTACTATTACGTGTTGCTACGTTTCTGCAAGTAGCATATATTTTCGTATAAGACACTCTAGAATCTAAGTTGGATGAATTTAGCTACAAATTTCAAGGACTTTCCAGCTCTGACTTCAATTTTCAAGGACTTTCAAGGCCTTGAATTTCTATTTTGAGATTCAAGGACTTTCAAGGCGCGTGCGAACCCTGCAAATATAAACCCGGGGGCTTATTTTTGGAGGATTTATACATGGAAGGAGTTTACAGTTTTAAAAGTTTGTCACCAACACCTCAGGGTTTATTTTCGAAGGGGGAGGGGCGTATTTTCAGAATCAGATTACGCTATATAGAGATAAGCCGGATGCAATATGTATAGCCACACGAAGGTATAGAATTTTAGAGTAAACAAAGCGACCCTCAAGCGGATGCGAGGGGGACAGTTGTCATAGCAATGTAAGAATATAGCTGATCGGCTGAAAAATAATATTTACACACGAAAAAATTATCAAAATTTTACGTTTATCTTGATGTGATATTTCTCAGTGGCAGAAAACTATAAGAAACTGTGGTTTATACAACAAAAATATTTAGCAAGTAAATGATCGCTCCTTTAGGCCTTTAGGTTTATTTGATATTTACTTTTAAAATATTGGAAAGGTAACATCAAATAAGAAGGATTTTTTTCTTGTACATTACGTCATCGTTTTTATCTTTGTAGAGAATTATCAAACAATTAAGTGATTTATTAACCCTATCTTCGATCCTTAATCCATATCAAGTTAAAATTCACAACTAAAGCAAATAAATTTTTAAAACGTGGAATGAATACTAAATAGTGAAAATGTAATCTTTTACGATGTCGCTGATGACTTTCATGAATTTAGAAGCCAATGACTGCAAGAAAAAAATGACAGAGTTATGAAAAAAAAACTCCCCCCTTCCCACCGTCTTCCCATTCTTTCCTTTCTTCTTGTGTATGGACTTGGGACTTGACATCCAAATACAAATAGTTATAAGGACATTTTTTGGAGCATATTAACTCAAATATAACAGAAAATACTGAAAACCATATCTGTGATGATGCATAACTAAATAATCTTAAATGAAGTTGAAGCGGTCTTTCTTCCCAGGGGTTTTGATAAGCTAAAGGTCGGCACGGCTTTTTCGTGCCAGCAGCCATGAAGACTTGAGAATTGCAAGGGAAAAACCAACCCTATCTTTTAATAGAAACAGTTTGATGATTTTTTTAGGCTTAACACCGTGATGTTTCTTCTATATTCACGGTGTTAAACTCAAAAAAATCATCAAACTGTTTCTATAGAAACACTGGCGCAGTATCCGATTATATACTATCTTTTAATAAAGCAATAACTTTTGCGCAAAACAGCAAACTTGTATGATAAGTCAATGCTAATACAACTTCGTTTTCGTCCAATTCTGTCTGTTATCATTATAAATTACTTGTGATTAGCAAAACTGGATGAGAGCGAAGAGCGAATCCAATTTGTTTAATCACAAGTAATGATAACTGACAGAATTGGACGAGCATGACGTCCTATTAGCAATTTATTATAACAATTACGATTAGTCCGAAAACTAAACTGAAAGCCAAACTCTTTGTAGATAAAAACACATTTTACTAATATGCATCCATTTATGATGTTATTTACAATCTCCAAGGATGAAATTCTCTCTATTTCATATTTTTTACCTCAGTTTTCAGAGATACGTTGTTGCTATTCATAGTGTTGCTTTCTTGTTGCTGATTGGTCAGAAATCCTGAAGGCCTGATTGTGATTGGTTCATTCAACTGTTCCGATAACAAGTATCCGTTATAACAGAGTTTGTTATCGGATAGTTTTCCAAGAAGATTAGGGAGAAATAGAGTTCAGAATGAGCCAATCAGATTTGAGGAAATTGTAATTACAATAATAAATGAATTAATACTTTATGTTTTTTCTTTCACATCTCAGTATTATCAGATAAAAACAAAATTCAATAGGAAAAGCAACCTGTGGCCGGTTAATTGATAACGCTGAGCCGCCGCCAGTTGTATTTGTTGTGTTTATTTTGTTCGCAGTTTCGCCTGTATAAGTCTGTATATCGCTGACCAAAAGCTTAACTATGCGGGCCTGTCACCAATAGAAGATGCCGAGTACAACAAAATGCAAGTTTTGCTGCGAGAAGAGCGCAAATCAACTTTTTATTCCTGTATGATAACGCTGGGCTGCGTGCAGCTGAATCGATTTTAAAATTTAAAATTTAAAATTGACAATGCCGTGCAGACATGAAGTATTGTACACCCTGTGCCGGTTTAATTGATAGCTCTTTTTTGACGTTTGATTAATCTATTTAAAATTGGATTATCATTTCTGCGTGATAATGCTGGACCGCACCTTGAGATGCAAATCAGTTGCGAAATATGATGTTTGATTTTCATATTTTTTGACGTTTTTTTTATTTGAGTTTAAAATTTACAAAAAATTATTACACTCCATCTGCAAGTGCTAGTCTAGGCAAATGGAGTATCTAATAAATTACATAATAAATACGAAATAAATATTTCTCTGGATAATTAATATAACCGAGAAAAGAAAATAATTCTGAATAATTAACTTGCAATAGTTAAATTTTTCTTGATTATAGTATTACGAAGGCTAAAACTAAATTATTATGTACCAAAAGTAAACTATAACAAAACGAATAACGGACGAAGGTATCATTAACTTTTCAGGCTCATCGTAGGTCTTATTCTTTGTCAAAAATCGGAAAAGTTTCATTTTTATTTTTATATTCTGCGATTGCTCTGGGCTTGCCTTTGTCCAGGCTTTTTCATTATTATTTTTTATTTCACTAGCAATTGAAAAGGGAAAACTAATTGAAATATTCAAATTGAAAATGAAGTTGAAAGTACTATTAAAAACAAAAATGCGATTAAAATTCAAAAGCTCAATTGAAATCTAATTGAAAATGAAAATGTTATTGAAAACAAAAAATACCGTTGAAACCTAAAAATTGAAATGAAATTGAATGTGAAAATGCTAATGAAAATGCATGCGATTTAAATCTTAACATAAAGGCAACATTCCCTTCACTCTGTGCTTTAAAGATAACAAGTTATTTTGCGTACAAAAATTGAACTAGGCCAAGTTTTATGCAATAAACCTGAAAATAATTGAGATTGCTGCATTGCTTTTGTGCAGTATGCAAAAACCATTTGCATTATGGGTCAAAAACCCGCTCTTTTAAAAGTTGTTTGAAAAAAAAAAACCAGTTTCTGAGCTAGTAGTTAAATTTTTTTTTTCATGATCAAAGATTTATATTACAGTTCACTTCAAAAAATATTTATGAGCTGACTTGGACTATTGTTTTTGCTCCATTAGTGCTAGCTAAAGGGACATTTTTAGGCCCTTTTTATGGAGGATGGTTTTGTTGCCATGGTAACAATGGAGCCAATCAACAATGTCGCGGTAATATTGTTTTGTAGTGGACAGTTGAAATATGATAATTGTTTCTGAAAAAATTAAGTTTTGGTGAAAACTGGGTTTTTGTATCATAACACCTTAAATTGATAATGCTTCAACACACGTCACTACTGGACTGCTTTCACTGAAGTAAATAGGGAAAGAGAGGTCTGTCAACAGTTAGTTTTTCAGTTACGTGAAATTCTTAAAATTGCAATTTTTGTTGTGCTTTTAAAAGCTGTTTTGTTCTGCCAAAAACTAGCCTTTTCTGTCTGACTAGTTGGGTGATACTAAAACAATTAGACCCTTCGCCCTTAAGGTCCACTGGTCGGTAGTCCATTCGGCTTCGCCTCATGGGCTATTAAGCCGTAGCCCGCAAATAGCCCTTATATCTACCGTCAAATAAAGTGATCCTGAGGTCGATCCTGAGTGAACTAGAGTCTCGTCAGCGCAGGACAGCTTTACTGCAGGCTCAGTTTTCCCAAAGAAAACATAAAGTGAAGTGTAAACATAAAAAAGCTTGTGGGATGTGATTTACGTAAACACACAACGCTGCTAAGTTTGACAAACATGTTTCGACACTACTAGTGTTTGTCAAACTTAGAAGCGTTGTGTATTTACTTAGATCAATCTTAGTTTTGCTGCTTTTAAGACCTTGTGGGATGTGGCTTTGAAAGATAAACTTACCAGATGAACCTTACTTTATGTTCACAATATACAGGCAAATATTTCCTGAACCTTTCATACCACCCTCTGCTTTGGCGCTCTGAATCCAGTTTCCGAAACTGAACACATCAGCTTTTAACAAAAAGAAAAACTGTGTTAAAACCGTATTTTTTTAATCTTCAAAAAATTTCATACTGGAAATTTTTTAATCACGTGTATTTATTTATCGTTCAGTCACATTTTCTGACAGACTTTTTGCAGATATTCTTCAATATTTCTAACTGTAGTAGAATATAGATAACATTTTGTAAACTAAAGGGCAAAAGATATACACGCATTTTTAAAATAATGTTCAACGAGGCTCAAATTTGCCAAAATTTAAGAACAATTTAAGAACAAGCTCAGGCTGAGACTTGATAGCTGAGAAAGTTTTTGTGGTAGAAAATTAATAAAACTTGACAATACAGCATAAAACATAAAAAACTCACTATAAAGACTGCTCAACAAACAATAAAGGCAGTTCGCCTCTAAATTCAGCTGTACAATACATGTGTGGCGCAAGGCGTTTCATTTTCCAACACCTTGTTTTATTTTGTTTTTTCTTCATTAAAAACCGCTCACAGAAATAAGAACAAATTAAGAACAAATTTGAGGCTGAAATCGCCAAAAAATAAAGAATAACGAGCCTCGGCAAAAATTACTGGTTCTTATAAAAAAAAAGCGTGTAGTGATCTGTCCGTGGGGAGTCGGTGACTTTCATCTGCTCACCAGTACAGTAATAAGCATTGGCTTCAATGGGCTTCTTGGACTATTGGGTCCTGCAAAAGGATTTAGCTAACTATAGAAGTCCCTGATGTCAGACCAAGGACAAACTTAACTTCAAAACAGCTCATAGGATTTGTTTAGCAAATGACTGATGGAATGTCGTATTGGCTTTCGTTCGCTTTAGAAAGTCCATTGTAATTTTATGATAAATCAAACAGATTGTTCATCGCGACCTGGCGGCCAGGAATGTGTTGGTTGGGGAAGACGAGCAGTGTAAGATAACGGACTTTGGATTAGCACGAGATATTCACGAGGAAGGCTTCTACGAAAAAAAGACAAAAGTAAGTTACAACAGTGGCTTTTCTTACATGTTGGATAATAGTAATGGATCTCACTTCTTCAGCAAGTTTCAAATATCGAACTTTTCATGTACCGATTCTAAGGCTAACATGAAAATTTTGTTGTTGTTCCACGCATGTATTAAATTGAACAAATGAAATCTCAATGTTTAAAGAGGGCATTGAAGTCTTATTTAATAGCTATGAAATATTTAAAAAATTTACAGGGCAACGTGAAACAAAATGAATTTGTTTCGACTGATAAAATGTTAGTTTACCGGTCTAAAAACAAAAGGTAATGTTTCCCTTTTTAAAAACACAAAGCTTTGAAACTGTAAATCCGTTCTAAAGATGACCTGTCTCATAAAAATTGGCACTTTGCTTGCGCTAAAAATTTAGTGATACTTACAGTGTTTGGACAGAGCGAGTGTTTGGAATGATTTTTAAATATTAGCAAATATTCATGGGATCGCTTTACTTTTTCATCGGTTATGCTAAATTGTGTAGTGTAACTTTCGTCTTTTATGCAGTAAACGTAATCCTAGATTGTAAAAGACCAGAATGATTTTACGAAATACTTTTAAAATGCTCATAGCTAAGTGCTAACGGCTCGCCAAAAAGGTGGCCGTGTTCGCGTGTGCTCACGTTGACCATTGGCTGCACTTTCAAGAAACTTAATACAATTGACTCCATATCAGTTATAAGTTTATACGGGCCCTAATTGGGAGCAACTGTAATGTCCTGCATTGAATTTTATTTTATTTTATTTTATTTTAGTGCGTTATTACATCGTACTGTACTGTACTGTATCGTATTGTATTGAATTGAATTGTATTATATTGTATTGTATTGTATTGTATTGTATTGTATTGTATTATATTGTATTGTACCATATAGTATTGTATCGTACCGGATTGTACTGTATTTATATCGTATTCAGTGTATTGTATTGTATCGTATTGTATCGTACTGTATTGTATTGCATTGCATTGCATTGCATTGTGTTTTGTTTTGTTTTGTTTTGTTTTGTTTTGTTGTGTTGTGTTGTGTTGTGATGTGATGTGATGTGATGTGTGGTGTTGTGTTGTGATGTGTTGTGTGGTGTGGTGTGGTGTGGTGTGGTGTGGTGTGGTGTGGTGTCGTGTCGTGTTGCATTGTATTGTCGGTATTGTATTGTATTGTCAACTGATGGGAAGGTTGCCAATTCAATCACAGGGACGGTTACCAGTCAAATGGATGGCCTTGGAGTCTCTCACCCATCAAATCTACTCAACACAAACTGATGTGTAAGTTGTTAAGCCCTTCTAAAGCGTTTTCCTAAAACAATGCACACGTGGACAATTGTCCAGAGGTTACTTCCACCAGTAACATGCATTTATTGTTCCACCTCACAGATGGAGCTACGGAGTCGTGCTGTATGAGCTCTTTACTATTGGTAAGTCATACGGCTATGAATCATGTGCTATAAATTCTACATAACCTGTGTCAGACCAGTGGCCGAGTATGCCTGCCCGGTTTTTTACAGTGCGCTCCCGGCATACCTGTCAGCAGAATTGGAGAAAATTCAGAACGGCAATGCGCATTATTTTTCATTTTATGTCTAATAAGGTAGCATTTGCGACTGCTGCCGGCCAACCTAGCACTATGATGTATGAGCACAGGGAAACCATTACAGCAAAACTCTTTAATGATGTTATTTCAAACCCGAACCATAAACTGTACAACCTCCTCCTAACTAGAAATCAGTCCAAATATTTCTTAAGAAATAACAGATCATACCACCTTCCCGGAGCCAAAACAAATAGATTGAAAAACACTTTTATACACAGTAATTGTATGTAATTTTTTTTTTAATGTAAATATCTAATTGTATGTAGCTTTTATAGTTTTTTACCTAGTTTTTATATTGTAACATCTGTAAAGTTTTATGTAATTCAGCTTTAGACAGCTGCCATTTTAAACTTGAAGTAATGTAGATAAACAAATTATCATCGCCATGGGAATTTGTGAAAGCCATTTTAAAGCTCAACTAGACGCCCTAGTAAGGCGTTCACTGGGCTACTTGTTGTTCCGGTAGCCTGGGTTATAAATTTTTGGATTCA
>JAOCPT020495919.1:0-12435 GCA_026546935.2 Palythoa grandiflora
GACCTCGGGAGGATGGAAAGCTGAATCAACTTTGGCGGAAAAGAAGGTCACACAAATGTTCAACTCTCGGCTGAGCCGGGGATTGAACCTAGGACCTTGTGGTTAGAAGGCAAAGATCTTACCACTGCGCCAACCACGCCGCCAAAAAAACAAAGAAGCCTTCATTAATCACTCATATATCAACCTTGAGAAACGCCACTCCATAATTCCGTCTGTTTAAAGAAAGCAGAATTTTTGCCAATCAGATCCATTATTATTTTCTCATTTTTTTACTTTGAAGACAAATTTGATCAGCAAAAGTGAGCAAAGTGATTCGTGGAAGTGATGAACTAAAATGGGAGGTAAACACGCACAAAATAGAACAGGTTAAATCAGGATAAATTGGGGCCCTCAGTGGTTAGCATGTACACTTGTACGCTATGGGAGGCAATTGAAGTTTTATTTCATTTCATAACCCAATTCGGTAGATAGTCAGCAAAACTTTAAATATCCCCATTTGATAATGTAAATTGCGTGGCTGTCACCCTCGCTGCCCCCCCCCCCCCTCCCCCATGGGTTACTCAGACCGAGGTCCAAAATTTTGTACTCCTCCTTTAAGAGCAGTGTGTCAACGATAACCTGAAAAAATTCGTTGATACTTACATCCGGCAACAAATCAACGACATCCTGCTGACTCTTCTCGATCATGAGGCTGATAATGTGCAATATCTCATGCTTGGCACGGTTTAAAACTGATGAACTCTGTACCTCAGCATTCTGGGAAGGTTGATGCCTCACGTGACTGTACACTGCAATTGCCGCTGGCGACGGTTGGTTGAAAGTTATGGACGACTGGGCTGCTACACATCGCGCAACCTTCAATTGATACGTTTATATCTCAGTGGGTTATTTCTATTTAACATATTATGTGCTACGTATATGTGTGATTGAGGTAATTGAGCCGCTAGGAGTGTTTAGCGGTCGTTACTCCTATTATATAACTTGAGTTTCATCGATATTTTCATTGTCGTGAGAAAAATATACCAGATTTCTCAAAATTTTAATTATTTTGAAAACCAGTGATACAAAACAGACTATTGTAAATTTTTTTAAGAAAGACTAATTAGTTACAGAAATAACGCGTGCACGGTTTTTTAGCTAAAAACAAATGGCTGAGCACAACGGACGAGTGACGAGTTTGAACTGGTGCATAAAGTTTGCACAAAACAATTCTAATTTGCAGAAAGGGAAAATAGGCCGTCGCATATACAATGATAGATGTAAATTACTTAGAATTCCGGCATTGTGAAGAGAATTAGAACAAACAAGGCGAAAAAATAGCATTTCATAAAGAGATTGCCGGAATTCTAAGTAATTTACACCTACCATAGTACTTGCGACGGCCTAATTTAGTAGATACTTTCTAAACTATAAATAATCGTAAGCCACTGTAATTTTCATTCCAACTGAGATGATCGATTGATTCGATCGAAATATGTCTTACAACTTCAAATCAATCTTATGAACCAATGCTTCTAATTCTTTTCCCAAAGGGGAATCGGGGTGTCTTAGTTTTCTATATTTTAACAAATACGCGGCAGTTTATATTCAGTTTTTAACTCTGAAAATGATCTGTAAGATCGAAAACGTTTAGTTTTTCTTAAATATTACGTCTACTAATTTTACATATATTTTTACTAAAAACTTTAACTAGGCGAACTTATGACTATAACATCAAAAAATGGTGTGTTGTTTTTCAAGTGTTACGATTTTTTGGAAATAGATAAATAAACATTAAATTTTGTAAATAATTATCTTGAACATAATTAGCAATGCAATAAACTGTTGTTCTTTGTTCGTCTACACAGTTACAACAAACGGCACTCTTCAATTCGCGTGTGAAAAAACATCATATGAAAATGAAGAAGAAGTGTTTCATCAATAATTGTATATTCTTACCCATTCTGAAGCAAAGAAACAACTCCCAGAATAGTCAACAAAAATACTTACCTCCTTTGCAATTGTGGCAATAAAGACAGGCGGTCTCGTTGTGGCAATCAGAGAGAGTGCATGATGAGCTGAGCGGTTTGTGTCAGCAGCTGGAGACAGCGGTAGTCCTTTAGAATAGCTTAAATTCTTTCCTTTGTTATCCACGCACAACTCTAACAATGCCAACAAAACCGCTGATACATCCATATAAGGCTCCCACAAAGTGAAACCTCGGCCAATCAGGTCGATGGATGCTCTTTTAACAGACGTGTGTGCTGACAAACGGGATGTGGGTGGTTTGAGGAGAAGATACATAAGAGCTTTGGCAGTCTGTCGAACAGAGTTACTATCCATTATGGTTTCTCCACCTATGGAAAATTTAACAACTGTTTAGTTATTTCTCTAAAAAAATGCTCATAAATTCCATTTCGGAAAGGTATAGCAATGTCGAATTTGCCAATGTACAGTATTACAATCAAGATAAGTTTAAAGGTTAAGGATTCTGGACTGATCAATAACGTCAATGATTTACTACCCCAAAATATTTGTACGTTACGAGTATCAAAAGCCCATATTGTATATTTTGTAACAAATGCGTTGTTAAAATGTATTATAACGCATTCGTAGCAGTGGTAAAAAATAGAAATCCAACTTTATAGCGTACGAGTCGACCTCTTGGTAACCGAGATATTTGACTGAGCTTCACATTTACCTGCGACCTGAACCTTGGCCCCATTGTCTTTGCGTCGAGCGTATATCTCGATCTCTTTTTGAAACTCTGCGCCAATAACTCCCATCAACACTATTGCGGTGGCCTGGCGCCTTCTCGTATCATACTGAAGAAGTTTCTTGACGTTTGTAAGAACTGTGCTTACATCCTCGCTGGGGAACAGAACCTCATCTTCTTGATTTTCGGAACGATCTACAAAAAGCAAATATTACAAACAAGAACAAACTTTCTACTTTATTTCCGTACATTTCTAGGGAAATGATTATTTAGTTTACGGACACAACCAATGCCATCACAAGGACGCAACAAGGCCATCAGGAGGGCACAACTAAGGCCATCACAAGGACACAACCAAGACATTCACAAGGACACAACCAAGGCCATCATAAGGGCACAACCAAGGCCATCACAAAGACACAACCAAGACATTCACAAGGAACAACCAAGCCCATCATAAGGGCACAACCAAGGCCATCACAAGGACGCAACCAAGGCCATCACAAGGACACAACCAAGGCCATCACAAGGACACAACCAAGGCCATCACAACGACACAACCAAGGGCATCACAAGGACACAACCAAGGCCATCACAACGACACAACCAAGGTCATCACAAGAACACAACCAAGACATTCACAAGGACGCAAACGAGGCCATCACAAGGACACAACCAAGACAGTCACAAGGACGCAACCGAGGCCATCAAAAGGGCACAACCAAGACATTCACAAGGACACAACCAAGAGATTCACAAGGACACAAGCAAGACATTCGCAAGGACACAACCGAGGCCATCACAAGGACACAACCAAGATATTCACAAGGACGCAACCGAGGCCATCAAAAGGGCAAAACCAAGACATTCACAAGGACATAACAAAGGCTATTACAAAAATACAACGAAGGTCAAAACAAAGACAAAACGAAAGCAATCGCAAAAACACAACAAAGAACATCAAAAGGACACAATGAACGTCGTCACAGGGTTATAAAAAAGACAATCACAAGGAAATAATAATAACGATAACAAGAACTTAACGAAGGCCATCACAAAGACGCAACGAACATATTCAAAAATGACACATTTCTTACCGAACATTGGACTAGGTGGCGATTTGGGACTTTCACTTAGAGGTGATTCAGTGTCCAGCCCTGGCAGATTGATCTTCTTTGGTAACTGTGGTGCCCAGGTGTCTACTACTTGCTTGCGATTTTCAGGTCCAATTCTTCGCAACTCAGCTAACAGGATAGCTTGTGCCGCCTCCCGTACCTTGGAGGAAAAATTGGCAAAACTGGATTGAAACAACAAACAATCTTTCAAATAAATAGTAAACGGTACAATTAATCCTCACTACTTTTCTCTTCTAAAAAAACTATCAGCTGATATGGTGAGACGTACCTCAAGACATCTGTCTTGCCAACGCCGAGCCAATATGTGAAGTAAAGGTGGTTTATAAGAGGGGCTCTTAAGCAGATCAGCCAGAAGACAGCAGTGTAGTGCAGCCAACTGACTCCAGCCAGCCTTGATGTGAGCGCGGTGGTTCAGCGCCAGCTGAAAGTCGGTTTCAGTTTCATAGCCTTGTAATTGAAAATTAAATCACTGTAAATAGTCTTAAAAATGATACTAAATAGAATCTTTGTCATTGTCATTTTTAAGTTTGTATAATGGGGAAAAATAAACCATATTCGAAGTTTCACACAGAGCCAAATTCCCTAACTTTCCTTGCCATTTATTCTATAGCTTCATGAACAAAATCGCTTCATACTGTATGTTACTTTACTTATTATATGTAATCTTTCATCACTAAAAACTCTAGAACTGACAATTATTAATTAGATCAAAACAACCCCTTTGTGTAATTCAGTGTAAGCAATATATTGCCATACAATTGGTAATAAACATATGTATCAAAATGAATGACCTAACTTAATCAATGGAATCAAAACCAACAAATAATAAAACATTACCCCAGTTTGATAATATAGTGACTAAGTTGATCAATCATTATCACGAACAAGAATCATTAGCATTCAACTAACACACTGTTTCTCGCCCGATACTGTCAATGATTTTCGTTCGCCAGTTAAGAAAACATAAGGTACTAACACCGACACCAGTCCTATTCCAGGATGATTCTAACCCGGATGATCTCGTAACACAACATTCCTTGATCAAAACAACTTTAGAAACACATTGAATAAATAAATCTAGTGATATAAATTGACGTTTCGAAATCACCGACATCGTTATCAAAGTAAAGATAAAAAGTTCCTTACGGCAAAACTTAATTTGTGGTGTCAGCTTTACGTTTTATTACAGATTTAAATCAATTCCATCTGGCAAATTAAGCTGAGAGCCAACTCTCTTTCAATCTTTTCAAGTCAGCCGTTCTAAGACAAGAGGCTCTAAAACACTGATACACCAACTGAGTGCAGATCCTAGTGATACGGAGATCTCTGATATCACTAGTAAAATAAAGTGGGCTGATTTTAAATTTTTAACACTGCACATATGGAAAATTTTACCTCAAACCTAAGGTTTTAAATATATCTTTGGATTTTTATCAAAGAATTGTGAATAACTTTTAAGTAAGCCTTTTAACAGTCGCAATCTTCCTAAATTGGATGTTTACCAAATTTTTGATTAGTTTGCAGGAGTGAATTTTGTCTCTGCCAAATATTATCTTGTAACGGATTGCTGCCTTGACATTCTTACATGTAGTTGACAAGGATAAAATGTAAATAAACTGTTGGTATTGCCATTCATACCAAAATAATTTCATGCCGAAAATGCAATAGCTGTATAAATACATCCATACACAAACCTTCTGCAACTGTATCATCCTCGCCATCACTGTATGATGATGATGGCGACTTTACATCCAATGTAGAACTGGTAAGAAGTTGCAGTCTCTTCTCCTCCACGACAAAGCTGACTTGGTTCATGCTCATCAAAGTGTTGGCAACTGACACCAGTCCAACCAGGTGAAGCGTCGACAGTGCTGACGACATCAGCCAGTGGGAACGATAGCACAATCTGGTGGTTATACCAGTGCCGTTTGAGTCTTCAATTTCATTTGCGGGGTAGTTTTCAATTTTTATAGGTGAATCATCTAGCAGATTAACAACTTCCATTTTAGAACGTTGTATTGAAATTTCATCATACCAACCAGGTAAAACCATAGATATACGCCCTTCGCGAGTCAGCAGACCAAACGACACTGGCTTAATTGGTTTTAAGAGTCCAAGTCTTTCGATGCATACTTCATCAGTACTAGGGTCAAGGTTCCACGTGTGCAGACACGATATCATAAGCTGCGCAACATCATGTGTTTCATATGTGATGTTTGCTTCCTTTCGTGCTGTTTGTGGGGTTTGTTGAAAGCTTGTCTGACTTCGGCTATGGCGACCTGGTAAATGTATCTTTTTCTTGACCTTTTTGTGTAAACTGGTTTTTCCACTGGATTCTTGTTTTGTTCTCTGGGGAGTTGGTGCTCTTGCTGCAATTCCAATGAAACTAGTTATATAAACATTTAAGACATGGATCTAGCTTCTTCCACGAATAAGGTATTCACATCCACCAAGCTTTATATATAAATGTTTCACTTAACGTTTTGTTGTCTTTGGGAACCTGAGCCTGTTTGTTAGCTGTGCCATGCTGATGAGGCCTAATAGGGCTGAAACTTCTGTCCACGGCTGCTAACACTAGGGCTCACTTTATTTGAGGGTAAAGAAAGGGGTAATGCCCGCTACCCGTGTCAGTGGCCATTGTGCCCAATATCGTGATTATAAGTCACCACTGGCAAGCATCTGCTGAACTTGTGATATTAGAAATTGTGTACAAAATGTCTCCCTGGGAACTATTTGTGGGGGATGGGGGATGGGAGTGGTTTTTCTAAACCTTAAACTACCCACCCCCGGTCAAAAAAAAAGCCTAGGGAGTCGTATTCTACACATATATTCGAAGTATTTAATGTCATTTATATTTTCGTAAACCAAGATTGCAGAAGTAAAATCTTTTCATTGTGACAATTCCGGAAAATCAAGAGTGCTTATCATAGCACCGAAAATGGAAAACAACACATCACAGTGTAAATCAAAACCCAAGGATTTTGAAAGGCTTGATGTCCAAAGTATAAATTGTAGTATCTATACTTTTGTAAATATTTATATACTAGAAGGAGCCTGTCAGCAGCCCATGTTACAGATCCAACCACGGCAGAGGTAGCTTTGTAAGCGTTGCGTTAGCTTTTCATAATAAAACAAAACACATTACACATTAACTGTAACCTACCTACTTCAAATTCCCTGGTACGCAGGGAAGTGTTTAAAGTTTTGGAAAGGAGCAAGACGTCACGGGCAAAGAAAAACCATTTTTCTTGTCTAAACTAAAGTATTTCCTGTAGCTATACAATGGGTAATTCAGGCACGCTAAGCAAGCGATTGTAACCGAGCTATTATTGTATATTCAGACGTTAAAAGTTAAGATTTTAAAGGCTGGTCAAATAGCTGCGCAACCCACCATCCGTTATTGGATTCTCCTCTGTCACCAGATGGCAAATAAGATTCTCGGTATCAAACAACAGAACGTGAATCTCCGGATCTCTACTGTTGGCGCGGGCAGCAATAACTTTTAAAGGCGAAGAGTTTTTGCTGTCAACTTGGTCGTCTAAGGGAAACAAACCAGGTTGCTATTTAATTTTGACATGGAATAACTACATCGGCACCTTTAAAATCGTTTTGATATGGAACAACCACGTTAGTAATCTTAAAAAAACAGGATTGGTTAAACATATCAACGCTAAATATTTTGTAAACACTGTAAAAAACGATTGCTTTATAAACTTAAAGTTAAATAACAACTATGGATAACTGACAGCAAACTAAAAAAGGTGATGAACTATCTCACAACGTTATAAGGGCTTTGGGGAAGACATGATGGCCCAGTGGTTAGTAAAGTTGATCCAAATTAACAAACTGAAATTTTAAGAATCTTAGTAACTAATCTAACATTAAAATTCCAGTGCCAACAATGGTACTAGCAGCTAACCTGCCAGTCTGACCGAAGACGCGCGTGGGTCGGAGGGAGAGGAGGATGGTGAGCTGGTCTTCTGTTTGAGTTTCCTTACAGCAGCTGAAGCGCCCGGAGGTAGATTAGAAGCCAGCTGATTGAGCTTTCTGCTGATATTTCGACTTCTACCCTTTGATAACCGAGATGATTCACTGGTTCTAGAGTCATCATCGCATGCACTAAGTATATCCAATGCAACCTGGCCACTCACGCAACGATCAAGATGACCTACAATATAATAATCAACACTATGACATTAAGAATAAATTAAAATATGGTATTTCTCAGCTTTTGGAAAACAGGTCAAAACTATCAACCAATGTGAGGTACTAATTTGCGAAAGCCTTTTGATTTAGACTGTCGGCAGAATGAAAAGACAAATTCGGCTACTTTACCTTAAGACATTGAGACTATGACTTTCACCTTTTTAAAGATTGTTATACCTTTACAATACTCTATTACTTGCAAAGAGTGACTGACTGAATGCCAATAAACTTTACCGTACCTGTTTCCATTTGCCATACATAAACGGAGCCGTCTGTGCAACTTACAACCAAGAAGTCATCCAATGCTCGCCACTTGACGGTTTCCACAGGAAACGTATGAGTAGCTGCCAACATAAGGCATTTCCTCTCCCTTATACCCAGCAGGGCCACTGAATGGTCTCGGGCTACAGAGCAAACACAAGCCTGGAGACGGCTCTAAAAGTTGCAGGAACAAAATTACATTACTAAATAAAATCAAAATCGTTTAATTATTGTATCCTTTTTGTTTAATAAGCATATGTGTATTCATCTGATTTTTCCTTCTCATAACAGAGTAGCGAGCACCCCGCCTTTAGCTTTAACATAAACATTAGAAATATACTTTTTAAATTAATTTCAAATTTTGTCGAACAAAACACCTCTTCTAGATTAAACACATTCAGAATAGAATAATATTTAAGCTTCAAATCACAGTTGTTTTTTGTCAAACCAAACAAAAACTAAGTTCTTGTTAGTCCAAGGGAAGATTCTAGATTATAAAAATAATCGTTCTAAGTTATAATAGCCATTTCTGCCTAAAACACATCGAGGAACATTATCACCAATGACTTACCATGGCATGTGGAATGTATAAGGGCCGATTGTTGATGTGCTGATAGAATTTTAAGTCATAAAATAGTTTTTAGCCTTCTTTTCGTGCTCGATTTTGACGTCACATTTTAATAGCTAAAAACATTCCCTTAAAGTGAAAATCAAACTAGGCAACATCGGTTTTTGAATCAGCATACTTAAATTAACAAGAATAGCTATGTTGCCATAATTCAGACAATAAATGTAAGTACCTTCACACTACAGCATTCCGCCCATAAGACTATAATGAAATTGACAAATCCCTGTCCACATTTGAGCCTAGAATTCAATCTTAGGTCCACGGAGATGAGAAGCACAAGTAATTCCATGCAGTCAGTCATCCTACTCAGTTCCCTTGTGCTTATACAATCTTAATAACAATTTCAAAAAGCATTGTGCTAACAACAAAGTGCCTAGAATAGTTAACGGAATAAAAAAAAATTGAAAAATGTCAAAACGTCTATGTTCCCTTTTATGCATCACAGCTTTTCGCAGGTTTTAGTACTGGCAATGGTTCGTTTTTGTATTTCTCCCCCCTTGGGACAGCTCGTCCGTACTTACACTGCAGTGAGATGGTGTGCAGATCAGTTTGGAAACCTCCCCTCCGTGTGGAGTAAATGTATGAAGCAAATCTCCTGAAAAAATGTTCCAAAGCTTGACTGTGAAATCCGCACTACCAGATACAAGGAACTCTGGGCCGTATCTTGGTGACTCATCGTAAGGATAGAGAAGGCACGAGACTCGGCCATGGTGGCCCAATAACAACTGGTAAGGAGGCCAAGCTAACAAAAAAAGTTCAATTTATTCACTTAACATCCGTGTTAACAAAAAATATTATTCACAATTACGTCAAAATGTGTTAACATGCAGCATTAATTGATTACAAGTGTAGTTTTGTATTGCTTGGTCCCAGTTTTAAATTGGCAATAAACTTTCTCTACTTTATATCGAACAACGCGTCAATGTCTTTTTCTTTTGTTACGCACATCTGTCAAAAATTGGTTATAATATACTTTGCACTGTCACTTGGACGACAATAGTTAAAAGACACGCACACAGGATAAATGGATTAAATATACTCGTCAGAGGAAAAAAAAACATAGTTTAAATATATATAAGTTTTTTCTGCTTCAAAACCACTATATCAGTTTCTCTACTTTCAAAATGACTGACAACTGAAAGCTAGCCTAAAGTAAAAAGTTGGTCCAGGGTTTGATTCTAACATGAAGTTTTCAAACTTATCATTCAACTTTTAATGCCATGAAAAATGTCTGTCTGTGCTTTATTTAAACAAATCAAATAACTAACGGGAGTTTTTCTCAGTCTTCAGCAGCTGAGCAATTGCCGCTCTGGTGGCTGATATAATGACAATAGAACCATCTTGGCGACCACAGACAATCCGACCTTGTTCAGCCAGGTGCAGAGTTGAGGTGACCGCTGCATTCTGGCCATTGGATTCCTGGGGAAATGGGAAAAAATTGCGATCAGAATTCCGGCGAGAAAGTCACTTGAATTAACTTTTGGAGCGTTTCTTTTATTCGAACGTCTATTAAAGTCCATATAGCCCCTAACTTTGTTTTTCAGTCCTAGAGCTACAATGTGGTGTTGCTATAAGAAAACATAAGATGAGCAAAGAAAGACCTTGCTACCCTTATTATTTTTGGAATTCAAAAGTACAGAAATTGCGCCATTTTCAACCTATGGTCGCGGATTTGGAGCAAACAGCGATGCTGAGCATGACGTGTAAAGCTAAAGTGTTTTTTTCTCGACGTCAAATTAAAGCTTATAGAGCTGGCTTTCGGACTATATTAAAAAAATTTGAATAAAGATGAATCTTTTGATTTTTTACGTTTTCTAAAAATAAGCGACAAAATCGCCTTTCTAAAGTTACAAGTCCAAGTGATTATTGATATTTCATGATTTAATCAATCCGCCAGTTTCCAGACCAAAAATGCTTTAAAAACGTGTCTGCGTTTTTTCATATTCAATTGCAGAGAAAGGTTATGGAATTTTTTTCGAATTAGGGTTTAAAAGAAGTTTAGACACCATACAAAAATTGCTCTAAAACAAAAAGTTTTCGAAAAACAAAAAACGAAGACATGTTTTTGTTCTTCATATATTAAAGAAGCTACTGTGAAAATTTTAGGGGAAACAAACAAATTCCCTTTGACTTGGAGCTCTGGAAAGGCGATTTTCTCGCTCATTTTTAGAAAACATAAAAAGAATCTAAAAATTCATTTTAATTCAAAATTTTTAGCATAGTTCGAAAGCCAGCTCTATTAATTTGATGTAGGGGTTTAGGTATCTACCGTTTAAGACAGATGCACTGTTTCGTTTTGAAGCAAAACACCCCTGAAAATGCTGAAGGTATACGGTAACCTTAACACTGAAAGACATGAACCTGTGGATAAGTCTGAGTGTAAGTGGGCACGTTTGAAACGCAATTTTGATGTTTGAAAACAGAAGTTGGACGCAAATAATGGATCGTACGTGTGATGCTACGCCAAAAGCTTCACTCCAAAACTGAATTTTAAAAATGAATTCAATAGGAAACTTTGAAACTACACTAAAGCAATTAATCTAAGGGTCTTTTAAAACGTACTTATCAAAATAAATTACAATAACAATGTGTTGTTATCGGAAGTAACTTTATCTAAGCAATTGATTACATAACACGACACGCGTTCATGCGACAACATAACGTCCAGATGCTGTTTGCCTGTTTTTTTAATAACGACTTTTCAATCGTTAAGGATAACATGGCCTACAGTTATTGGAGAGAGTCTTGCTATCTAGATTAAAGCTAAAGCTTGTAAGATTTACCGGCAGGGAATCAAGAATTCCACATGGTCTGTAGGGCGCGTCCCAACAATCATCAATTGTCACACTGGCAACGGGTTGTGTTGCTAATGAGAGAGACAGGTGTAGTTTACGAATAAGATTGACTTTTGTTATTAAACTAATCAGAAAAACTAACGTGGACAAATTTCGACGTTTCGATGACATCCTGTCATTATTTTCAAGAAAATGAAGAATATTTACATAAGCATATCTATAGACCAAACTAAACCGAAAACAATAGTCTATTGTTCTAAGCCAGTGAATCATCGGGTCAATTTACGCAAAGGAAAATCCAAAGTCAAGTTTACAAATTTACATAAGCAGATAAATAAAACTAAACCGAAAACAATAGTCTATTTTTCTAAACCAGTGAAGTGTGTAGTTTAAACTGATACTTTCTGCAGGCAAATAATCTGCTTACTCAAGTGCAGCAGAAGAAGCGCATAATGCAATATTTTAACCTCGCGAACAAATCTATTTTCTTATTTCATAAAACCATTTCCCCTACATTTTTTTTTACTTTATTTGTATGTCGATCATTCAAAAACAGAATGTCCCAAAACATAAATAAAATCTAAATATATTACAACTGTTAATCGTTTTTTAAAATCTGATTCTCCATTGAAGTAAGAAAATTTAAAAATTAAGGCATAAAAGTACAATTACCATTTAAGTATAAACAAACGTTTTCGCTCTGCGTGAGCATCT
>JAOCPT020495980.1:0-12427 GCA_026546935.2 Palythoa grandiflora
CACCCTCCTTAAACTTAACACCTAAATCTAATACAAAAAATCTGAAAATATTGAAGATGATTCCTTTTTTGTTCAGTCTGTGAATGTAATTGAGGATTTTCAAAAGTAGACACGGTGATATCGTCAAAAGTAACGCTAAAAGCCGTCAAAAAGTGGCGTTTAGCCATAATGCTCCTTAAGACCAACATTATTGTACAGCCAAGCATCCTTTAACGTTGTACCATCCTCTCAATCCATACGTCAACAACCCAACAAATGTATTTACCATGTATTATCGTGAGAATCTTCATAGATAAGACGATAGAACACTGCTACTGCAGGAATTCGACTTTGTCACATGATACAAATAATGATATATTGAGACGCGAAAAAAGTGCTAGACTCCTCTGGGGAATGCAAAACAAACAAAAATCACACTTTTTTGTTAACTGTGTTTTGTCTTGGAGTCTAGCACGTTCCTTTGCGTCCCTGTATATCATCATTTGTACAATGTAACCAAGTGCCGCAAAGGGCCATTCCTGAAATTTTTTCACGCGGTTTCTGTAAATTGTAATTTTTCTATACTCTACAAAATAGTCCCGACATAAGGCATGTTCTGATTGGCTATAGTTCTGCTGCATAAAACTGAAAATAACTTATGGGATGATGTCACACAACTCAAGATGCCATTTTGCTCTGTTTCTTTTTTCGAAAAGTAATAAACAGCATTGCTTGTTTCTAAACAATAACTGAAACGCTATGACGTGATAAAACACTTGATATAAGTAGACATTAATCTCAGCTTTGCCTCGCTAATTTTGTCTCAACACTTTTCTTATGTTCTCCTACGTCATAACGTTTTCTATCATTGTCTAAAACACGAGGCATGCTATTTAATTCCTCAGTGTACTTTACTGCATTGACTCAATAACCATTTAATTAAATAAGCGTGATTAGAACCATTAAGTAGTTTTTTGTTGTTTTGTTGATTTATAATCACTTACTATTTGCTTTGCTCTTCAAATTTTTCAGGGCCGCCCGTAACTGTGATTGGTGTTGAGTTCTACTATAAGCGTAGCTTGATGTGATTGTCTTTTGGAGTCCAACTTTTATCCCATTTGCGCCAAAGTAAGTACTCATGTGTTTGGCACGTCGAGTCCACATTTGGCTCTCCTCGACCAGAATCCCGACCAGACTCCACCTGTAATGTTCTAGGAGTTTGATCAATGGTATCGCGATTCTGTTATCGGGTACTATAGTTCTGATAAATGTTCCGCTCCCGGACTCTCTGGGGCTTGTACACATCTGATAACAGAATCATCAGCCAATCAGATGAGAATATGAACCAGTAAGCACACATGCAGAGTAACGTTTGATATACAATATTATTTTAACCCAACTTATATGACTAACATCGTTTTAGGACAATCCGAATCTTCAAGTATTTAATCGAGATTTAGACGTTTTCTCCTTTCTGCGGGTTACAACGAAAGCAAATGTAAATTGTCTTAGTGTCACGGAGGTGCTCAATCTGAAATATTTGTTAACATCACATCAACAGAAATCCGACTATACTAAAAAACTGTCGCTTTCTAAAGCTCATTTGTTGAACTGGTACACAAAAGTGATTTTCAGAATGGGGAGCAAATATAGGCTATACAAAATAAAGCAGCAAGTTGCATCTTCATTATACATCACGTGTAGCAATCCAGCAACGTATACAAACCTTTAAAAATCTATGAACACCAAAGAAACAATTTTTTATAATGATAACTCAAGTTCATACTTTTTATAAGAATCAGCAAATTTTAGTCGAAGTGAACTGACTGTGTTTTCAGTGTATATTTTGATAATTTCAGTTTCAAATTGCTTTTAATTTTTTTTCCAGATTGTTTTACTGCCGCTTGATTTAACGTTGAAAACAAAACAATTATATAGTATAACATATAAAAGATCTTATTTGTACAAATTCAAAGTTTTAAATGGCTTTTCTACCATAAGTAATAATTAAGGAAACCAAAAAAACAAACAAAGACTTTTTGCATTTTTGGTAGAAATGTAGTTTTAAATTTTACAGCTATATCTGTAAAATTCATTTATTAAACTATACTAAAAACCAATAACATTAGCCTGAGTCGTTGGTCAAACTGACAGCAGATTTACCTTGCCACTGATAAGAAATGAAATGACTTAGATAAGAAAATGTGCAAGAACCATATATAAATGGTAAAAAAAATACACGTGAACTTATTCTACCGTTAATATTTACTCTGGATGTACATAATAACGGCTTGCAAATCGATTAAGATAAAATATTTTAAACATGAAGTGCTTAACGAAAATTAATGGAAAAGGAAATGAATTTTCTCTCAATTCAGAACAATTGAGCACGTTTTATCAAAAGTTCCTTTCATTTTCTGTCATGATCGCCTTGATTTTTATCATTTATATTACATCAATATAAAAGTTATGCCTTTCCATTGGACACAAGGTTGAAAATTGAAGTGTTGTTAGATAGATCAAACCTTTTTTTTCGAGTTGCTTATTATTGCTCTTTTAGGACTGAGGTTGTCCAGTTAGTTTCAAGATTTCAAAATTTCATTTCAGTTTCTTAAACTCTAAAACACAAAAATAGCTATATTTTATGAATCTATTGATCACATAAAACAAAAACAAAAACAGTGTTTGCTTTCTCAATCAGTCACTGAAATTTCTTTATTATTTTTTTCAAAAGGGCAACAAATTCAGGTAGTGCTTTCAAACTAAGTTCAAGAAGTGATTCCTGAAAATCAAATGAAAACCAAATAAAAGAGCGGATCTTGCACTGTCCATCGAGAAATGCCATAAATTTGCTCGTGCATTTGAAGGCGTCAATCGTAATTAAACCTATCAGCAGTTTCAGAAGACACAATCACCTCGAAATTATGACGTCAGCTCTTACTCTTCGTGGAGTAAATTGAGTTGTTATCAATACATGGTACTATTTGTGTAACTCTTAAAATGGAATGGCAAAATATGGAACCTCAAATAAATATGTATTTTGAAATTTAAGGTAACTGTTACGGCCTTTTATTATATATTTTCTTTTTCGTAATGTTTTTAAACCAGTAAAACTAATATGTACCACAAATGCAGATACATATATTTTTTTTGTTCTCTTTTCTCTGACTTCAACAGCATTAGGATAATACCGAAAAGTTTCACTTTTTTCTTTAAAAGATTTTATTTATTGAATAATTTGCCTGAAGTTTGAACTTTTGGATAAATTGTATATTTACGACACCGTTACTTTTTTTCGCCACAATTTTCTATTTCCTAACAAAGACAAGTCTCAATAATAACTGAGAAAACAGAACAATTAAAAAAAAATTTCAATATTATTATATTTTTCTTTAGGCGACAAGATTTTAAAACCACAAAAAATGCATTACCAACAAGAATTTTATTTTTAAAAGGAAAAAAAGGAATAAAAAAGTTTTAAGATGCAAAGCGGCTGTAAGGAACAAAACAGTAATTGTAACTAGTGCGACAAAGAGAATCTACGAGACGCAAAAATCTTCATATCTGTACTTTTAAACTATTATTGTTTTCGCTGCTTTAAGATTTAAGAAAAACTCTTAAAAATTAAAAACAATATTTTTGCACGTGAATCAACAAAAGCCTTCGTTGTTATTATTTTGGTTGCCGGAATCTTTTTGAAATTTATTATACTTTTATCTGTGGCAATTCTTTACATTACTACTAAAAATTTTCCTATGTGCCGGAAAATAAGGTAAAATTAGAGTGATTTTAATTGAAACTAATAAATCTAAAAACTAAACGCTTTTGAAGTAAAAATTTAATATCGGAAATAAAACTTGAATTGTAATGACCTTCTCAGTAGATTTTGGCTAAGATCGAGAATTACAATTTCTTATCAAAGTTAGCGTACTTCGGTTCCACCTATGTATACGGAACATACAAAAACAAGATTCCTGTTAAAGTTGCGCGTATGATTTTTCAGCCAAGGTATTATTTGTAATCTATTACCATCTTTTTCGGTCTTACGACCTATAAAGTTGTAAAATTTCATTAGTGAATGAGTAAACATGAACCACGATAGAGACAATGTGCTAAATTCAAGGAAATTAATAATTTAATAGGCCAAGTGAGTTCAACCATAGTCGGTGCTAATATCTATAACTTAAAGAGACTCTAATAGTACCAGCAAGAAACATATAGTGATTGGATCAAGCGGCTAAAATAAATGCTAATAAAATGCCACTTTATATAAAATCTTTCCTGTATCTATAATTACTATGACTGTCTCTGGTGTTAAAATAAAATATTCATGAGAACTGTTTTTCTTTCTTTCATAATGTTTGTTGCCCCAGCAAAGATCAAAAACTTTATCTTTAAAGATGAAAGATGCAAAGTGCAATGTTAAACCGCAAATCAAGTAATAAAACGAAGTTATTAAAGATTTTCTGTCGCTTTTCCATTAAGGGTGTTAGATCGTAAATAAAATCTCTTATAAGCCAAAATAAGGCGGTGTTTTAATACTACTTTGGGGACATTTGTTATCTTTTAATCTACATATTCGATTTAGCGGCGAAACGTCTCAAATATAAAGAAGGAAATAACGCTATGAAGACTCCTTGTATATTCATTTGCAAAAGGTAGAAAATATTCTTGAAATAAAAGATTTCACCAATAGATTTGAAAAGCTTGTTTACGTGTGTCAGTGTTGCTGTTCCGGATTTAAATTTAATCCTAATGAAGCCTCTCTTTGTAAGTTCATCTCGCTGGTTTAAAGTAATACTTGACTACGTTAATACAAGCAAGAATATCTCGGAAATCGTTCACGAAATCGTGCGAAACAAACTTGAACTTTTACTGAGGTACCGTGCTGCATACAGACCGCTTGTACAACGATCACTCCATAATGTCTAATTAGTGGATCAAAACAGTCATTTAGCTTTTTTTCATTCTTGATTAAAATCTGTCAAAGATCTTTTCATCCTCCAAAATTGTTAGGTTGTCATTACGTACGGATAACGACAAAGATCACGAAAAACCAAAATGTACATGCTTTATACACTGTGTTCATTTGATTTTTTGCATTTTTAGTGTTTCTGAAAATCAAAACAACGATGAATAAGCTCAAAACGATTTTTACACATTAAAAAGTTATTAACAACATGAAAACATTATAATCAATAATGTAAAAGAAGAGTCCCATGCAGACTTCTAATGAACATTTTCTTCGAAGCATCAATAAATGATTGGAATGATATTCTAGAAAGATCTGAAATTACAAAAAACTATATGAGTTCGTCATTGGCCTTCAATTGTGGGTTGCCCTAATTTTACAGTTGATGATTTTATACAAGCACGGGATTTAAACAACTTTGAGGATACAAAATGAAACTTCAGACTCTCTCATACTTCAAACACTACCGCATTAGCGATAATAGACAGCTGTCCCGATTGAGAATGGGAGTCTACTTACGTATGATATCATAGGTATATTCCAAAAGGAGGCCAGTTTTGCTTGATTGGTGCAGTAACATCCCGGACCGATGAAAGCACTCACTCCGAAATTTTTCTGATACGACATCTGTTGGAGCGAGTGTCCCTCATTGCAAATAGTGTCATTCCAAACAAAGCTGAGGTAATAGCCTGGTATGAGATTATTTCTATTGACTGTATCCACAGCTAAAGGCACGGCAGCAGCAAAATGTTCGCCCGTTGTGAAATTATTGGTTCCTGGCGACGCTGAATTATACAACGGTAAGAGCACGCCGAGAGTAATATTACCCACGTTTGCATTTACTGCCCGATGAGACAAAATCAACACAATTTGAAGACAAAGTGTGACAAGTGTGGAACTTGATTTTGATTCTATCATCGCGTGGTGTGATTTTTTTATCCTAATTTTATCCGCAATCACGTCTAGGGGGAACCATCGTAGAGTACAAGGGTATTTTGAGTTCCATAAACAGTTAGAATCCAAGCGTATTATGAGTGAATAATCATAAAGTCGTCGCTAAGTTTGCGCTATTCTGTTCCTAAGCCGTTTTAGCCATGACTGGAATAATTTATAATATTGATAAACTAGCATCAATGCAGTAATTAAATATTTTCATAACCAGTTGAAGTCAGTTGTCATTCATAGCCAATCAATGCTTGCGAAGAAAGCAGTACAAAAGATCGATTCCATTGTGTGCCATCCTTTAGTGTTGACATCATTTCACTTCATTGGAATAACATTAGAACAAAGCTAAAAACTTTTAAGGTCAATGTAAATCTGTCTATTGCTTTGAGCTTGGCCATTGTACAAGCTAGCGGAACAAGTTAGATAGACTTCGACACAAAGACACGCAATTTGCGTAAGTTAAAGATAAGATTGTTTGAATCGGGACAGATAATGGATCAATTTTCAATGCTTTTAAAACAACCGAAAATTAAAATTAACTTAAGAAAAACACAATCGTAAAGCAATTTTTTAAATTTAATTAAATTGTCTCAGCTGGAGAAGTAACATTTATGCAGAAAAATATTGTTGAAACTTCATCTACTCAGGTGTATGTTATCGATGTGTAGAATGTTGAATTTTTTAGTTCACTGAGTAAAAAAATATATCGTATTTTGAAAATTTTGGCGCTTTAAAAATTTTTCGGAAGAACTTCCACTCTTACCTTTAAACTTTAATCGAAATTTCTGAATCGTGAATCATGTATTAAAAAAAAAAAAGCAAAAAGAAAGTTTTAAAAGCTCAATTGTGGTAGAAAATGGCTCTTTTTACAGAAAATACTCAGGTTATAAATAGCTTATGTTCAAATTTTTGCCTCCGAGACTGGATGACAAATGCGCTACTAAAAGTCGAACCAAACGATGTAGGAAACAGTGCTGTTTGTTGTATAAAAATCCTGCCCGGAAAGAATTGTGAGCAAGATATAGATCCGAATTTTAGCCAGCAAAATGGTTTTTAAACCAAGAGGATTGTTCAACTCCATTTTATCTACTGTAGTACTGAAATCACAAACAATTTCTTGTGACGATAAGAGTTACAAGTAATCATATAAACTTTACCTTCAAATGAAATACTATTTGTATGGTAAAGCACTGACTGTCTAAACGAAGGGTTCATCGTTGTTATTAAAACGAAGGCTGTTTGGAAAGAGTTCGCCTCTTTGTCAGAGGTGTTCAGTAACTTTTGATTACCTTCAAATTGCATGGTTCTAGTGAGCTATTTGAACTTCTTTAACACAAAATGACGGCAACTTCGGGAAATTATAAGGACTTGATTAATTCTGGGCAAACAAAATTTACTTAGTGTTGTATTCTTTTTTTAATCACACCCCTGGCTCCGATTTGTAAAGGCTATACTATCACTAACAGGCTTTAACGTCGCACTGTATTTATTTCATCACGTTTTCTGGTAACGCTAATTACATTAACATGTGCTAACTAACTTTAACCTACAAATTACCAGCATTCTTGTTTCTCTTTTTTCATCACTAATACATATTCAACAGTGCATGAAACAACTCTTTGTTTTTTGTGAGTATATGAACACCTAGTCGTTCGGCAGGAAAAATGTACTCATTAGCAGTTTGTTTTTACTCAGCGAGATAATTGATAAAATCACAACTAGCACAAATACATCTTTATTTGCTTTGAATTTGTGTTTGGTTTTCAGAGGTTCAATATAAAGATTTATTAGATATCCGCAAAATGTTATTTAAAATTCAACTTGTTCAATTTTCAGGCACAAATATAGTCATTATCGCGATCCGTCGATGAAGACAAAGTTTTAAAATCCGAAGTCTGGTATTATTTTTTTAAAAATATTAATTACAAAAAAGCCGCATCTTCCCTTTTTTCGAAAACAAAATATAAGCTTAGGAGTTTTGTCCTCTAATTGTAATATCGTCAAAGGCTTAACTTTTTTAGTATTTGTATAAAGTTGTGAAAAACATAGTTATATAGAATGGCTAAAATGGTCAACTGCTATAGCAACATCGACGAACAAACCACAAAGATAGAAAGAAAGGAATCAACCTTTAAAAGAATTTTGTACTTATGAAATTTCACTTTATAGACTAAACTGTTCCTTTTGCGAAGTTTCGTAAATACAACAGAAATATTCGGGAAGATAAAATTTTTATGTTTACCAAAGATGTTCGAACATATGAATGCAGTTGACATTTACAAGGGGAATTCCAAATCAAATTATTTCCTAAAGACCGTAAAATGGCATTTTTATATCATGAAAGAGTTTGTAAAGCTGTGTAAGCTAAGCGTGGGTCGAAAGTTATCCTTTCCTTCTAATTAAATGCAGTCGCCATATCAGTATTTTGATATTTAAAAAATATTAGATCTAACATAAAAATTCCTTTATGGAAAACAAACATTACAATAATAACGGAAAGAGTAAAAAATCCGTTTTTCGCCAAAACTTTAATGAAACGTTTTTCGAAAAATGCAAAAACAAAAAAACAGAAGAGAGAAAGTTCTCTCTAAACGTTCTATTATAGCTCTAAATTTTCTTTTCTAAAAAAACTTGAGTTGTTCGAACTGATGGCAGATGGCTTAATTACTCAACTTTTGTTATACTGTTTTATCTTTATTTCGAAACTACTTTATAAAACAATTTCTGAAACAAATGAGAACTTTATGTTTATGTTTTGCATCCAAATACAATATTTGCAGCTTGAGTAGAAAAATTAATGACTGTGACATAGTTTTATTAAAAATCGCGACCGAGTGCCTCTTGCTTTCTGGCCACGTTTTTCAAAGCACACACTAAAACAATGACTCTGACCCAGGCCAAATTCTTGTTCTTGTTTTAATCATGTATCTTTTAAAAAAAAATACTACAATTATGAGTTGAATTAGTTGTTGGTGGGTTTTGCCGTCGCTTGCAAAAGATACAAGTTCTTTTATCAATCATCTTGTTTGCAATCGTGCATCAAGTGTGAAATTTTGGATAACGATCCACAGACTTTTGGACATCTATCACAAGAGCAACATGCAAATGCAGAGATTCTTTCCTTCCGGGAACGAGACTTCCAATTCTTCAATTGATTCACCGTCTCTCCTTCAGCTGGTCCAACGATTGAACGGGTGCGCTATTAAATTGTTCACAAAGGGGCAAAAAGGGGGCAAAGTGCGAGGTAACTTTTCAACACACTGACAAACAAGAGACTACTAAATAGCCTTTACTCGTACCGGTTCTGTGCAAGCCTTTACAGAAAGCAGTAACTGGATTTCATAAAATCTTTCACCAGACATTTTAGACGGCCCGAAACATGACTTTGCTCTGAAACAATCTGTGAACATTGTCCGATGTTTGTTTTCCAGCGTGTGTGGGCAGCTTGATAATTTTTCTCTCCTTGAAGGCATAAACGCAAATAGCATACTGAACCAAATATCAAGGTCGTAATTCTCAAATTTCGGAGAAATTCAGAGCCATAAAACTGCAAATAGTGTGTGTATTTGCACAAACTCTCCTCGCATCCGAGTTAATTATTTACCTTAGGTTAGTATTGCATAATCCTCGCTTGAGCTTGGCGTCATATTACATTTTTTTTGTGGCTTTCAGTCGATTTTCAGTAGCAAACCTCTACGGAAAGGTCTCCATTTAACATGTATGGCAGCATGCAAGACAGAACTTCGGTGTGAAAGGTATGTGAAATGCGTCAAGTTACCCTACGCGCGTCGATTCTATAGTGTACGTTTCACAGTCACAGAGTAACACTGTTAAAACTGCCTGATAAACCAACAATTTGGGATCAAGACAGATGTCGCAAGTATGTAATCTTGTGAGGAGATCTCAAACGTCAAACTTTAAAGGTTTGATCATCTATGCCATGACCTCAGCATGAAAAGAACAGTTGTTAGATAGTAATCCAACAAAGTAACATTTTGTAACTGTTTTCAGTATTTCTGAGTCAAATATTCTGCACATGCGTGCTAATAACCTGAGGCTATTACTGATCACGAAGTCTACATGGCCATATGGATAGCGAGCATTACCTCTTCAATATCTACCCTTGAATAACATTTCCGGCCTGAGTGCTGGCAGCCGTTGACAGCTTTTCGGGTCTTAAGGGCACGGCAGAGCATACACTGAAAATGCTCTGGTTTCTTCTCAAAGTTAAGGACCGATATCATTTGAGAAAGATGTCAAAACTCTGGACCTAGCTTGAGATCTTCTTAACTGAAGACCCGCCCCCTACCTCAGCCCCACCTTAGTAGCTCTCAGCTCGAAAAGTCTCAATGTCATCAGATCGCCTTATGCTTTCGAGATGGAGAAAATGTCACCACGCAATTGAAAAACAGTCAGTTGAGAAATCGATATGCATATTTAAATATCTTTATAAGCTTTATACTTCATTGAGAGACTCGATTTATCTATCAGTTATTTAAATATTAAATAGAGTATTTAAATAGAGTATAGATAGTTAATCAGTCTTCAGCAGCTTTTAACAGAAGCTTATACAAGCTCAATTAATGTTATTACCGAAAGACTTGAGTCTACACAATTTTGCAGCCACAAATAAAGTATTGTAAACTAATATATTGCCGGCAAGAAAATGTCTAAGATATCGGATCACTTCTCTGTTGGCTAGGAACCAATTAAGCACTCTAAGCAAGGCAAAGAATTTCAGAATAGCTGATTATAAACCAAACAAAATGGTGAAATCTATCCCCAGTTCAGCTAATGGTCAGATCATCAAATTCAAACTAAGATATCCTGATCAGCGCCGGCTAAAATAGAGCTCAAGATTTTCTGTATGTTCTGCCAACGCAACCTTTGTGAGGTGCGTGACATCATCTACAAGTTACTAGTTTCGAGTTACAAGTTATGTGATCTACTCAATTGATGTTTCTATGCGGAAGAACAACTAAAACACTTACGAAATGAATAACTAATTAATACAACTTTTCAAGCTGAAAATTCCTGTCTTCCAAAACGTCGGTAAACAAACCAGATGGTTTTATGTAGTATATACATTAACTGCATAATATATCGGAAAACAGTTCCCAATGCGCAGCGATGCTCAAGAAAAAAATGCTCCTGTGTACTCTATAATCCTCACATGTTGTTTTGACATTACGGTCGCATTCAGAATCATGAAAAGAGAACTGACCTTGCTTTTTATTGCAGGACTCGGGCTTCTTTTGCCTCATTCGTGTTCAGTTGACAGCAAGCAAAACAAAACACGCTTCAAAAAGGAAATTCGGCTGGCACTTTTGTATCCGTTCCCGCCGAAGAAGATTACTTTGGCTGAAAAACTAGAACTTATGCCGTGCATCGGCGCTTATGATCTAGCAAGAGAGGCAGTTTCGATCGATCTTTTACCAGGCATAACGCTTCCCCTTATTTGGAACGATACGAAATGGTCATCTTCGAATGCACTAAGAGCAATTACAGACCAGTGGAGAGACAAAGCTGACGCGTTCATAGGACCGGGAAATTATCAAGGGTACTGTAACACATCAGCTCGTCTAGCAGCCGCGTGGAACCTTCCAATGGTGTCTTATGTGAGTTGGCTTACAACTTCTTGACTTTTTATTGATGACTTATTTTATTCTTCTCAAATTCACACAAATCTCCTTTTCTTTCCCTGATAATATTAACCGTTACAAGTCCGCTTTCTTGTTTTGTGATTACTCATCGTATCACAGAGTCGTGCAGTAAGTTCTCAACTCTTGACGATTTGACTTTGAAGTTAAACTCACAAAGTAAAAATATTGTCAACAATGTCAGCTATCTACTATCACAAAAAGTTTAAAACCGGAAGTAAATATAATAAGGCCAGTCTATGTTGTTAACTGGTACGTACTTAGGTTTTGCACATGCACAACTAGAAGTTTAGTTAAGAATCGGTGCATTTATCTACATGGCCGGTATGAAAGAATTGTAGAAAGCTAACACAAGTAAAAAACAGAAACAATTTAAATCTATCAACGTCTCTGAAATCAATTTTTGTATGTTTCGAAAAATGAAAACAGTTCCTTTCTGTTGAACAGGAAGCGTAAAAAAGAAAGCCCGAAGATGTTTAAAATATTACATTTATATTAAAATATTTTGTCAGGGATTAGATTTGGTTGACCAGATACTCTCAATAGATTATTCTTATTTAATTTGTAATTTAAGAAAGCGACAGTTTTAACGTTAGCCGGTTAGGCATTTGATGAGTGATGTTTTATCACTTGGCGGGTCTCGTGTAGGTTTACTGATCATGACATCTAAAAAAGCTAATAAAAACGGCTAAAAATCTACTAAAGTCCTGTTATATAATTATAAGACAGAAACCTTTTTAGGAATTTTTGAGAAAGGCTTTTTAAAACTATTTTAAGTAAATTGGCGAGAACTAAGTAAAACATGTTAATGTCAACTCAAGGCTTATAGAACTGAATGCAAATTCACGTCAGGCTCTGGTCAGGTGTTTTT
>JAOCPT020496088.1:0-12426 GCA_026546935.2 Palythoa grandiflora
AGAGACGACGAGAGCAATATAAAATAAAAATATTCCACTAACACCCACGCGGAAATAGACTATTGGAAACATTTTTTGAACTTGGCTTTCAAAACAACATCAAACGACCATAAGGCCGGAGACAGCCCAAGCACTGTCGAAATGTCGTCAACAAAAATAAAAAGTATGTAGAGTGTTTATAAACCCTGCAAGGACAATGAAGAAGTTTAAATTTAATTCCAACTATGGGGGAATTAATTTAAAAGCCTTAATTTAAAAGTTCTTTCCACGAGACTGTTGGTACAATGTAATTTTTATTGGAATGTTCATCTTCGAAATATACGAATAGTTTAATTTCAAGCGGAAAAAATTTGTAACTTCATGGGTTTAGTAAAACACATAAAGTGATCAACGCTTTTTTCCATCAAAGAACCACAACTGAATTTTACCGAACAACTGAAATTTGCTGTTCGTGTTTTCAGCTTCACTTTGTTTTTTATTTGCTTTTATTCTTAATTTAGGTTAAATTCTGTGAGCGATTCTTAATGAAGAAAAACAAAGTAGAAATAACAATACATTGGAAAGCGAAACCACCTTCACTTCTTTTTGAACAGTTTTTAGGGCTCTGATTACACTGAATCTTTTTATGTTTTATGCTGTATTGAAGTTAAATTGTGAATTTCAGACGATTTTCTACCAAAAAATCCTTTCTATTATCGAGCCTTTCCCTGAAATTATTCCTAATTTGTTCTTAAATTTGGCGGATTTGAGTCTTCTTGTTCTTAGCAGGAAAAAAGCGCGTACTATTCGGCGACCAGATAATCTTGTTCTCCAACAGTAAATTGAAGAAAAGATCTATTCGAACATCCCTTTATTAACTTTTATTCTCTTTTTAACGCGTTTTAAAAAACAAATGCATACAGGCTTTGCCGATCCTGATGTTTAAAGATCTCAGTCGTTGGTTATTTTATCATCCGATCTTTCAGCAGTTTCAGATTTTCTACGTGTATGGTTCGCTCTGTTTACATTTAAGTTGTTAACCTATGGAAAGTTCAATTTCTCAGCTCGAGTTTGCTTTCAAATTAACCGACTCATTATTTCAAATTGAAGTCGGTCCCTCTAATGTATTTATACATGAAGTAACACGCTATATATACCAAGTGTTACTAAGCAACAATTTAAAAGTTGTCAGCTACAACTGAAAATTCCTTGTAAGAAAAACAGTTTTCTATATGAGTATCTATAAAAACACATTTCCTTTTTGTTTAGGAACCGGCGAGAAATTCTACGCACTGAACTCTTCTAGCAAACTTCTCTTATTTGGTCTTGTTTCCAAACAATAAGAATTTGGCTTATTTTGCATGGAAAAAAAATTGCCGTAAGGTGACTGAAATTAAAATGTTCATATTCAAAACATTTAGATGGTTCCAAGTTGTTTATATATATAAATTCAAAAGTGTTTACAATATGTTGCAGAAAGTTTACATATTTTCATCTGATCTGTATCTTGCGTTTTTTATGCCAAACATAAATAATGATTTACCGACATTTCTTTTCAGTTTTCTTTGTTGAAGTATACATATTTCAAAAATGGTTCCACTTGCTACACATAACTTTAGTTGGTCATTTTATTTTAGGTTTGACAGTTTGGTTATGATAATTTGATAACGAGTGCGATATTTTACAGTATTTGCCGCCAACTTCAATATTTTCCGAGAGCTCATTACTAGGAAAGTCCGCACCAGCCGCGTAGATTTCCTAAAACGTTAGTAAAAGGAGTAGTTTTAGAAACACTTTTCCCACCAAAATGCATGGGTTATTTACATGTAAAAGGTGACGTCTCATTGGCTGGATGGAAAAGATTTTGTCACTCATTTCCATTCTCATTCAATTAATCAAGAAAACGCAATGAAAAGTTTGACATAAGATGAAGAATCTATGTGAGTTATGTGTTTAGAACACAAATCTATACTCACCCATTAACCCACGATAAGAGAATTATACTTAGTAGTAACGAAATAAACAATACTCCAAAATGTGAAAGAAAACCAGTGGGGGGAGAGGAACTGCAAATTGCTTTCCCTTTTGGGAGAAAATTGTTTTCTACCAAGTGTAACAGCTTTGGATAGAACTCGTTCCAAAAAGCCATTCTCTCCGGCTCAAAGAATTCGCACATTTCTAGTTCTGTTTTAATACTCAGGTATTTCTTCTTTGTGTTATCGAACTCTTCCCAAATCGTGCCGTGAACAGGGCTTGGAGTGGGATGGCCATACTTGGCAAAGTTTGTGAAGAGTGTAATGATAGTATTGCTAACGTTTCGGTCTTGGTCGTTGTACGCAGCTCGGGAAATGTTGTATTTATCTTTAAAGTTTGCCAGCGGCTGACCGAAAATGTACGGAATATCTGATAAGTGCGTCATCGGATGATACTCTTGGGAACTTGAGTTAAACTGAAACTGATACATAAAGCCTCGTACTTTCTCTGTGTGCTTGGACAGTACAGCATGTGTTGGGGCTGCAAAGCTGTAGTCGGTCACCATGTCATACAGTTTCTGTGTCAGGGAAGGGGTGTGGTTTGAAAGGGGTCGCGGTGTGTACTGAAACTCAAGAGCGTCTATAATCAAGTTCTTCACTACTCCTCTGCCTGGAATCCCAGATTTGTAATTACTGATAATCTTAAATGCACTTTGAATTTCACCTTTAAACTGTGACAAATGCAGTTTCGAGTTCGGCCGACGGATAAAAAAGGAGCCTTCGTTCTTTGTAAATCCAGCCATGAAGGGAACTTTTGAAAAGTTTCCCTTCTGTCTCAGTTGACGCGGGGTGTCCATGAGAAAGATTTTGTCAACAACCGGTCTCCACGTGTTAAATCCATCAACAGGAACCTTGTTGGCGTCAACACTGCGGAGACATTTAATTATTTCGGAGTTATCCTCAGTGGGGCAGCCGACAGTTTGCGCAATATTTTTTGTATATTTAACTGCCTCTTCTAAACTAGAGTACGAGAAGGGTGAAAAATCAACACCGCTAATTGAGATCGCCTGATGAAAAAGCCCACGTGACAGGGGAGAAAGAGTGTGAAGCGCTACGCTGGAGCCTCCGGCGCTTTCACCAAATATGGTAACTTTCAAAGGGTTTCCACCAAAAGCCGCAATATTCTCGTTCACCCATTTCAAGGCAGCAACCTGGTCAAGCATGCCGTAGTTGCCCGGAGCTGCAGAATCGCCAGTCGTAACAAAACCAAATGCACTCAAGCGGTACTGTATTGTCACAACAGTAACGCCTCTGAGAGCAAGTTGGTCTCCTGGTCTGTCCACAGGCGAACCAACCTCGTAGCCACCCCCGTGTACGTACACCATAACCGGCAAGTTTGATACAGGAGATGTGTCATTTTGTGCAGGGGTGTAAATATTCAAGTACAAACAGTCCTCACTGTAATCTTTTGAGGTGAATCCTGGCCAAAAGTTCTTATAAAGCAAAACAGAGCGCTGCTCTATAATCTGGAGACAGGGGCTTTTAAATCGGCTGGCGTTGTATATGTCTGGTTTCCAAGCGGAAGGTTGCTGTGGAGCGCGAAATCGCAACTCGCCAAGTGGAGGGGCTGCGTAGGGAACTCCGAGAAACTTGTTTACGACGCTGAATGGGGCAAAAGTATCGGCGTAGGTTTGAGATGTTCCCGTCACTTGTCCATACTTTGTATTCACAATCACCCGCGCGCCGCATCGGCGCCCGAAAACGCACAGAGCCAATGGAATATAAAGTTGCATTATTACTTCTGAAAATTTACGAAAACACATATTTTACCTGCCAGAGTGCGTGGGCTAAAGTGACAAGGAAATTGGAAACAATCTGTAAATAAGCCAACGTTTTCAGCCTAGCAGTGTAACGGCGGTCAAGGCGTCGCCAACAGGAAGCGAATGGAGCAAACTTGGGTACAGACGTACTTAGCAACTATCTCCTTTCCTCGTTTCATCCAACTTCGCACGAGAACAGCTGCGATACGTCAAAGTCCACTTAGAATATTACATTTTAAAAATGGTTCGTTAAGGGACGGAACCCGAGAAGGACGTAAACAATTTGTCCAAATAAAATACTGACGAATCAAAAAAGACCACTTGCGGATCGCACTGACTTGTTGACATCAATTATTGGAGTACACTTCCCCTAGGCCTTTAATTATCTCTTTATTACATCGTTTATTTTCATTCAATATAATAATATTTTTTCGTTTTGTGTCAAACACGCCTTCTCACACAATCAAGAATCTTTCAAAAAATGTATTATTTTTCTGTTGGATTACCCTTGCAAATCAGTTAAATATTTTTTTTAAAAAAATCGTTCCTTATATGTATATGGAATTTTAAGATTTTTCAAAGTGTTGTTTCGAATCTTTGCTTGACCCGGTCCTCAAGGTCGCCTTGGATAATGAGGCGGAAAATTACGACCCCCTCGGTAAAGCAAATATTTTCCGGTTATTAATTAGTGAAGAACGACCAAATTTCAAAAGAGCACCGGACAAGCAAGTTCTCAATGCCGGACAAAACATTGACTTCATAAATTAGTTGGAAATTTTCTCATTCGTAATTAGTCAACAGTCACGTTTTTTATGTTCTGAACGTGAAATATACTTTTAATTTTATCGATCACCAATATTATTTCTAAACCACATTTCTGATGGAAGAAAAAATTCTTTAAGCATTTCACGGTATTTTTTTTATAAGAGCTGGGGTTTTAATTTAACAATTTGAGATTCAGTTCAATTATTAAACTATTCTTGCTTCTGTTCATAAAAATTTTAGACTTTTTTATTTAAAAAACATTGATATATTGCTTCCGCTAATGATTGCATCAAAGGCGAATGTGAACGAATGACGCATGCAGGCATTTTTCTCTGCCAAGAGCGAACACACAATCTTGTTTTGCGAAATAATTTGTTTTTCGCAATTTGGGCTGTGTGCAATACACTATTAAATACTATATCTAGCATTTTCCCCAAAACAAAACAAAAACAACATTAATCGCGTTGGAATTCAAGCATCGTTATTTTTGTATAAGTCACATGGAACCTCAAAAAAGGGCGTAGTATCAACTTTTATTAGTATGTCAAAACTTCGGATAGTACACATTTAAGTTATGCCGTTAAAACCGAAAAAATTAAGTTGCTGAATATCACTCAGTACGACTTAGCGGAATGTTGTTATTCAAGGAGCTCTTGTGCTTTCACGTACCAGCAAAATCCTTGAGTGCTTTAAATTTTTAAATCTAATTTTGCCACAGTCGAACTGAGAGACCATGTTTTATTTTGCTATCTGAAAACAAAACAACACACCATTTCTCAAAGCCATTCTTTTAGTTTCAGAACTTTATTTTCCAACCAGAATACTAGATCTTCACAATTTGGTGATAAAAGTTCTTTTTCAAGACACAGTTAACTGCGGTTCTGTGGAAAACGTAGACCCTGGACTGCGGAGTTTGAAGTGTAGAAAATATGGAGTGCGGAAAATGAAGAGTATAACGTTATTGTGAATTAACGGTATTAATAATCCGTCCAAGCCATGGGTCATTGCATTTTCATTGCTAAATTGAATTTTATTTTTAAAAAAACATTTTATACGCTATAAAAAATTGTAACGAAAAGGTGAATAAAAGGAATTAACGCGCGCAATGAACATTATTGTGAATTAAGGATATAAATAATCCGTCAAAGTGCTTGAGTGGGAAAAAATATAAAAGAAAAAGATAAAAAAATATACACGTATACGGTATAAAACATTTTGTTATTAACGTTAGTCTTATTATAAGCTGTCATCAAAACTGTTGTAGAATATTTATCTCACGCTTCGACGTTTGTTTTCCTTGGCTAGTTAGTCACCAAAATCAACCTCGTGCTCAATCTCGACAGTAATGTTTCACTCGTTTAATTGTTTTGTTTTCCTATTTGTATACCGTTCTTAATAGTTGCTTGTTATTATCATTATTTAAATCGGTTTTCTACAATCACTTTTCCGCACTCAAAACTTTCCACAGTACTCATTTTCCACACTAAAGTTTTCTACAATCCTCATTTTTCACTCTACATTTTCCACACTACTTATTTTCTACACTCCTAATTTTCCACACTAGCTCTGCGTTTTCTACACTCCTCATTTTTTTACACTCCTCATTTTCTACACTCCTTATTTTCTATACTCTCATTTTCCACACTCTCATTTTACACGCTCCTCATTTTCTACATTCCTTACTTTCCACACTCCTCGTTTTCTACACTCCTTATTTTCTACACTCCTCATTTTCCATACTCCACGTTTTCCACACTCCTCGTTTTTCACCTAATCGTGAAGTGCAGCCATTTGTCAACATTATACAACCGCGAAAATGTTTTTTATACTTTTCTCAGTTTCATGATAACAAAAATGTCTTCTCGACACCTGCCACCATCATGGGAGGCCGGACACGTTTCCTTAAAAATATTCGAGGCTTTCAGACAGTGTTGGTCAAATATTCTCGGCATTGAATGTTTTGATGTTGTGTTCAATGTTTTAAATTACAATGTCAATGTTTTCACGCAGAGTGAATATTTTCCAGTAAAAATAATTACTCACGTCCATGAACTTTGGACGGTCAAAGTCCTAAAAAGCAGCATGTGCGCCGTTTAAAACGCAATAAAATTGACTTTTTATTTTACCGGGATGTGAAAACAAAACGTTCAGAGTCACTTCCACCATTTTCGTACAGATTTTGCAAGTTTTAAACGCCCCGACACCATTCGGATTTCAGTTTGATACAAATAACTGGTTGAATTGCCGTAGAATTAATCGTCTTTTGACGCGAAAGCAAAATGTATTCAAATTTTGTGACCCCGTTCCCACCCCCCACAAAAATAATCGCGCCCTCTCCACCCTTGTCTCCTTCGCAGCCGTTGTTAGTTTTGGGCTTCCTGTGGAAGGAACAGGAGGCCCGACACTAACAACGGTTGCGAAGGAGACTACCTCCAGCCTGGATTGAAACTCATTTGCCATAATTGGAAACCTGCCCCAGCCAGTTGGTTGGAACTGTAACTTCTCCCTTCTTCAGTCCCCGCGAATAGGACTTCTTGAGCGAGTTATCCATGGCAATAAACTTTTTTATTTGGCGATAGGGAAGGTTCTATAATATAATTAATCTTCTTGAATGAATTTTAACAACTTTAAAAGCTATTTTAAAACAATTTATAAAACCCTTCTTCACAGTAATTAAAGCTTTATAGATGAACTAACATTTCAGTGAATCATGGAACAATTCCTTCTTTTTAAGTAACATGCAATGAATATTTTTGATCACGAGTAAGAATGCTTTCATCATTCAAAAATCATGCAATACCTAGGCTAATACTCGTCATGAACAAGGTTTATTAAGTGGTTATAAAGGCGGATATATTTGTAAACCCACTATCCGCTGAAATTAAAATAGAATAATTTAGTTTATATAATAACCCAAGTTATTCTCCCATTTTGATTGGTTCTCGCCAATGATCTACTAGAGGACAGACGCACGATTGACGTCACCATTACAAGGTTTTTAATTTTTCATTATAAAAAACAAATAGATTCCATGTTTTTGTGCGTCTGTTCAGTACAAGGCCATAGAGGGCGTCAAACATCAGTGACAAACTTGCCAATCGCCTCGTGTGCCACTTTGTGTCTTACCAGTTTGACGTCACCCGTGATCTATTACTGAACAGACGCACGCCAACACGGAATCTATTTGTTAAATATATCAGCGAGGCGACCTATCGAAAGTTTCATCTCTTTGAATTTATCAATTTGTTGATCAGAAATTTATAGACAAAAAATGGCTACTTTTGTCCGCCATTTTGTTTTGATGGCAACACCTACATATTGTCTTATATCTACTATTTCTAAACCAATCAAATTCCTCGTTGTCAAGCTAATAATATATAACTGATGGAGAAACTTGAACTTTGGCCCCATCCACACTAATGCGTTTTCGTTTGAAAACCCATATACCTTTTTATTCGTTTTTACCTTCCGTCCACACTAGTAAATCGAAAACTGAGGTGTATATCACCGAAAACGGAGATACAGCATCATGGTGTCGACAGGCGAAAACAAAGGTTCTCGAAAATGCTTACGTCACTGCTCATTTCGTACATGCGCAGTGTTTTCTCATCCTTTTTCGTAATCTAAGTTTGCACGGTCGAAAACACTTAACAAGAATAGTGTGGAAGCAAAACTTTTTATGCGTTTTTATGAAACTGAAAATGGATGTTTTCGAAAACGCCTTTGTGTGTACGGGTCCTGAGAAAGATAAGTCGAAATTAAAGTTTTTAAGTTTCTGTTGCTTACTCAAAAACCTTAACAAGTGGCAAAACAATTGTAACACAATTTGTAAAATCACAAGGTGATATGACAAAAAGCGAACACTGATCACACCAACTCAACACAATATAGACAATATCATAGAGGATATAATGCCATTCAGAACAAAAAAAATATTTTAGGCCGTGATAGAAATCCATAAAGCAAAGCAATTTTATTTCGCTACAAATATTAAAACGAATAATTTTTCAATATTATTTTTCAATATTATTTTTAATATATCTTTTTACTTCCTACTTAAACTTCAAACGTGATTGTCCACCGTAACAACTTTCACGTGATGAAAACGAATATAAAAATGTTTTTCACTTGTATAATATAGCTTATAGCTACTCTATATATTGCTCTATATGTTGCTCGTTCACAATCCTATCATGTTTCTGGTCAAATTTAGTCCCCTTACTTACTTTTTATAGCCTAAAGAAGCTCAAATATTGGGCTTTTTATTGCACGGAAAAGTTTTGTGTATAACTATAATTTTTGAACTTGGGGCGCCTTCGTCAATTTCAGACTGAATCTTTTTGTCAAATATTAATGGAGAATTAATGACTTATTTACAAATAACGCCCACAATTTCAATTCCGTGCAACTGCTTGACAAATATACGCAATTGCTCCTTGTTCGGGCAATAAAGTCTTCCTATTCAGCCCTTTGATTAAATCTCGGTTCCGGATTTAGATTAGCAAGCAAAAAGTACACAAGATGAGGATGATCTACACAATCCTTACTAGATGAGGATGATCTACACAATTCTTACTAGATGAGGATGATCTACACAATCCTTACTAGATGAGGATGATCTACACAATCTTACCTAGATGAGGATGATCTACACAATCCTTACTAGATGAGAATGTTCTACACAATCCTAACTCGATGAGGATGATTTAAACAATCCTAACTCAATGAGGATGTTCTACACAACCGTAACTAGATGAGAATGTTTCGTTCAATCAATAATTAGCAAGCAAGAACTAGACAATCCTACCTAGATGAGGATGATATATACAATCTTACTTAGATGAGGATGATCTACAAAGTCTTACCACTATGAGGATGTTCTACACAATCTTACCAAGATGAAGGATGTTCAACACAACCCTACCTAGATGAGGTGTACAGTTAAATTAATGATTAGAAAGCAAGAACTACACAATCCTACCTAGATGCGGATGTTCTGCACAACCGTCGGTAGATGAGAATGTTTCGTTCAACTAATGATTAGAAAGCAAGAACTACACAATCTTACCTAGATGATGTTCTACACAATTTATTACCTCAATGAGAATGTTCTGCACAATCTTACCTAGATGAGAATGTTCTACAAAGTTTTACCAAGATGAGGATGTTACACACAATCTTACCTAGTTGAGAATGTTCTACACAATTTTACCTAGATGAGGTGTACAGTTAAATTAATGATTAGAAAGCAAGAACTACACAATCCTACCTAGATGTGGATGTTCTACATATTCTTACCTTGATGGTGTTCTACACAATCTTTCTTAAATAAGGATGTTCTAAACAATCCCACCTAGATGAGAATGTTCGGTTTTATTAATGATTAACAAGAACTACACAATCTTATCTAGGTAAGATTGTGTTGAACATCCTCATCTAGACGAGGTGGTTCTACAAAATCCTACCCAAATGAGGATGTTTGATTCAATTAACAATTAACTACTGAATATTGCGATATAAAGAACACTTTTTAGAGCTCTAACATTGTAAAGCCAAATAAAAAATATTAGTCTCTCATTCCTGTCCGCCTCCTTTTTTCACGCCGCCTCCTTTTTTATTCTTTTTGTATGAACACTATTGAGGAAAATGTGCAATGCGCAATCAGGGAATTATTGTTAATTGTATAATTTTTGTTGCCATACTCAGCGCTAGCTGTATTATATAATTGCTTCTGGAATAAATACTACAACATATAAATGTAAGGCAGGGGGTGCTCATCGTACTTCATGGGGTCAAAATCAATGATCAGGTGCCTTTTAACGTCATAAGAATTTAATAGGCCTTATTCATGTTATAATCTGTTGATCAATTTCACCACCAAGCCTCGCATCCAAACTGCAAACCTGTGAAGTTTTACATCCACGAACTCCTAAAGCAACGAAATTGAAAAGAATATTGGGCATTAAATGTTGTGAAGTTACAAGTATGAAGCGTGGAAGAAATAACATGCAAACGAGGCTGGGTGGTGAAATTGATCCACAGACATCATGAATGAATAAGGCATAATCATTGAAGAATAGGAGACTATGCTGACAGCAAGCATTAGATACTGTGGGGATTGTATTGCATCAGCAAATGGCAGTCCTCGCTTATTCCAATAAGTTTTTGACTTGGTACCTTTTTTAGGGGTAAAATTATATGTTTCCACACCCAACTGCCTGCATTGAATGCAGATGCCATTCATTGGTCGTTTTACAATTTCCAAACGAGCACCCCCGAGTTGAATAATACCACTACAGGTCTGTAACAATTCTAAAATTACAGGAATGGTTTTGCTAGAAGCTGTTTTTATGCTGCAAAACTGTAAAGTATCCAACAATAATTATCGTTGATCTGTTTCTATATCAAATCAATTAGTATCTACACTATTTAACTCTAAAGTCCACATTCACGTAACGTTTAGAGAATTTGAAAGAGAAAAGACAAAGACTTCATTTAAGTTCATCTGTTTCGCAGCAAACAAGTACTGACTATAACATCAAGTTCTTACAAACTCTACTGTTTGTGTGTCCGCACATCACTCATTCTCATCCCCCCTGAAGGCAACCAGTCCAATACAGAGATGGGATGATAAAAACTGCACAAACTCCAACTGTTATCACAGCTTCCCTCCTGAATAGATCAGCCTTTCCAACTCTCTGCTACTGTACCTCACAATATGGTGGCTATAGGAATGCACTAGGATTGGCTCTTGGATCACGCATATGTCGAAATCTGAACGCCAGGAACAAACCAAAAAACTGCAGAGAGATACAAGCAGTACATTGCAGTGTATTTTAATATCTTGTTGACAAAATGAGTAATCATTATCAATTGTAATCATTTAAGCCAAGGTAGTGAAATAAATGTTCATTTATCCATCTGTGTAGATGTTACCACAGTCTACTTTGATCCTTCACTCCCTTAGTTTTTTCAGTTACTCCATAACTGCCGAGTCCCACGCAGAATGACTCACACATCAGTGCCATTAGACTGTTGCCTCACATGTCTCATGGCCAGGATAAAACCAATGCATTTTGTCCTTTCTCAAATATCTCACACACAATGTTCTCCCCATAATTTTACTAAGACCAATAGGTAACTGGAACCTTGGAAGTAACTTGTGCAGGGAGGGGTTGGTCAGTTTCCTGCTAATCTTCTGCTAGCTAGTTGCTGCAACTTTTATTTTTACTGGACCTCGTGCCCTCATCAACACAGCAGCAGAACCTGGAAATTAGTTTAGTGCCATTTGCATTCTGGGAATAATTAAAGATGGTGTTGCTAGAGTGATTGATCAATCAAGCAACCAAAGCATTGACTGGCCTGTTTATCAAAAGATATTCACCATCGAAAATTGAAATCAAAGGTAAAAAAGTACAGAGGAAATTTTGAAAAAAGCTGATCCGTTTTCAGTAACATTTCCTGAAGAGGGGTTTTATCAGTGAATACCTGCAGCCCCAAATCACAGGAGACCCAAAGTCTGTTTGAGTGGATTATATTACGATTTGTTTTTTAAGGACTTGTTTGGGAATTTAGACTAGTATAAATTATATAAATCTGTAAATAATAAAGCAATAAACTCACAACTTTACAGTCGTGTTTCTTAGTAATCCAGGCAGAGATCAAAAGAAAGACGACAGTAAAGTTGTGAGATTATTACTTTATTATTTACAGATTTATAGATCTGTCAAAAGGTCTAAATAGCAGGAATTTTGAAAGTATTTTTAAGAAAAACACAACAATTTTTAAAGAAGCAAACATGTTTCGGCAAAACCCGTTGCCTTCCTCAGTGCGAAAATGGACAAACTGAATTAACAAACATATATATAAAGAATTAGAATAATTATGCT
>JAOCPT020496165.1:0-13210 GCA_026546935.2 Palythoa grandiflora
TCTAAGCTTGCCAATGTCTATTTTAAGATCTTCCTGCTTACGCGTGTTAGCATCGCTTTTCATATCCTTCAGCCATTCTGCACCTTTCTTGTGCTCGATCGTGTCACTCCAGATTCCGCTCCAGAACTCTTTGCATTCCTCACGGTCGGGGGGAGTTTGCTCATCATCTCTTGCCTTATTAAGGTCTGAGTAGAACCTGCTCTGGTCGTAACTGAACAGCCTGTTCTGTCTATACTGCTCAATTCTGTCACTATATCTCTTGGTCTTCCCAGCTTTTGCCACTAGCCGTTGTCTCAGTTCTTCCTTGACTATGGGCAGCCCTTTTGCCTGTAGCTTGTATTTTGTTTCCAGCTTATTCATCACTGATGCCTTCAGCGTTTTACCTGCAGTAAACTCTCCAATCTATACACAGATCTCGTCTCATTACTTTAACCTGACCCTCAAGTCTTCTCTTCCACATGGGTTCTTTCTTCTTATACTTTGCTCCGATCTTGACTCCTTTACAGCCACTGCTGCTGCATAAAGCAAGTCGTTAGATTGCGTAACATTCGTGGTATGTATTTTAGCGAGGATTGTGTTGACTTCCCTTACTTCCTTGAGTAACTAACTTCTTCCTTATATGTTTTTGATATGGAAGAAATTCAATATTCTTTTGACATGTCAATATTTCTGAAGTTTGACTTTTGCCTTCGAACAAAATAAAATATATGACGACACTGACTTTTGATATGAGGTGACTTTGCTGGGCGCAATTTATGCTGCTCTGGCCGCAAATAAACCGTATGCCCTCCGGCAGTCATGTAAATTTTGTCCTAACTACATAAGGAGGTTAAACAGGCATAACCACATACGGTATAACAAATGTCTTACACACGAATTCCTTGTGGCATAAAAGAAGTCTTGGGAGAGTGGGAAATTCACAAATGTAACCCTTCAACAAGAAAAGAGGTCAGGCGCCAGTGCCTGTGAAGTCCAACCTAGATCAGTCTTGAGTTCTAATTGTTAAGTACTGCTTAAAGTCAATGGCTTCAGTGTTGTTATGCGAAACGATGGCACTGTCATAGTCTAAAGGATTGCGCATGAAGCAGTAATGTTGCTTAACATATATTTCAGTGTCCCAGGGGACAGCCGCAGGAGACCGTATTTATGTCGAAATGTCGAAAATCTGTAAGTTTAGCTTGTGCAGTGCGCTAGCTTTCCACAGAAAAGCTTACAATTCTTCCAAAATGTTTTTAAAAAAGCCTGTTTCTAAGCGTCATTAAGTCCTGCTTTAATCTCTTGCTACAAGCAATTATCGTCGCAATGCAAATCACAAGACCAGTCACATACGGGAACTAAGGTTGCATTTGTATCATCTATTATCCCATATATATCTTAAGTTAAATATTTTTTACATGTCTAAGAGGCCTATTAAAACCGGCGATTAAAACTGTAGGCATATTTTCCAATTTAAGGTACTATGTTAATGTTGATATACTTATTATGCTTCACTGTTCCGTAATTTACCCTTTTCTTACTTGTGGCAAGTTTGAGGTCTCACATATCCAACCTATCTATAAAACCAGTAACTGCTTTACAAAAAAGGGGTCGTTAGGATAATGACTTTTTCTGACCCTAAATATCATTCTGAGCCATTGCTGAAGGCTCTCATGTAGACTCATAAAACTCTCTGATATAATCCATCTTAAATTTCTGTTTTTTGTTTATCAGTGGTACCATAAACTAAGCCCTCCTTGTTTCGTTAATTATTTTACCCAGTATTTTATATTCATTCATATACACGACAATCACAGATTGATAACTAGTCTGTTTGTTAAATCTGTTTCGTTCTCTCGGGTTCACTGGTCCAAAACTTTGGAATTCTTTATCTATTAATGTTAAGAAAATCAATCGGTTTTCTAGTTTTCGTTAATATATCAAGAATTCTGTTATTGATGGCCTTAATACTTTTATTTATTCCTAATCTTTGACTACTATTTAATTTAATGAAGTAATACTTTTCATTTAAAACAACTAAATTGCATCTATATTCTTTTTACTCGTATTCTTGTTCGGGTCACCTTCTCAAGTAGTTCCATAAACTATTTATTTTCCTTCACAATCTCTTGATTTTTCTTTATATTTAAAACACTAATTTGTATTTTAAATTATCATTCTGTATGAGTTTAAATGAAAATTGACTTGACTTTACTTGACTTGACTTGATTATATTCGGTTTCTGCAATGTTAAGTGGATGGAAGTCGTTAATCCGTCGTAGATCAGCTCTCGTCAGAAGCTGATACTCATTGCACCGACCCCAAAAGGATGGAAAGCTGAGTCAACTTTAGCGAGAAAAATCTTACACAAATGTTTTACACTCGGCTGAGCTTGGATTTTAATCCGGGACCTTTCGGCTGGAAGGCTTACCACTACTCTAACCACACCGCCGTTATCTATACATCTGCTGATAAGTTAATATGATCCTGAGTGACGGCAGACGTGCGAAGATACTTGGCGCCATTCGCTCAGCAAAGCCAGTTCCCACAAGTGTCACGTATACTCACTGAACACTGATAATGACTTGATTGCTAAGCTTATATCAGTTAAAATTCTTAGTTTCGGAGGTAGTAATTCACACATTATATATACTTGGGGCGATTTCTACCCAGTTGAGAGAAAGCAGTCATTTCGTGAAGAAATTGTTCTACAAGTAATCTTCGTTTTCTAGCGGTGAAATAGAACTTCTCTGTACATTCGTCGTGCGGAGGACCACAAACCACATTTGCGTCAGAGACTGAAGAGGGAACATCCACTAAATCTTCATAACTCGAGTAGGGAGTCACATCTGATTCGTCGTCTAAATGTTTAGGATGGCCGTCATTGTTTATTCCCTTGTGGCTTTCATCGTCATAATTACCTCGCAAGGAAATTCTTTTCAAAAACGAACTGACCTTCTTCATCTTATTCATGGTTAACTTGCAATGATTTCAAGATGTTCACCTTTGCCTTTGGTTAATTGAAACAGAATAGTGGACCAGTGTTCAGCTGAATTGTTACAATTTCAACAACTAGCTAGCTCCGTTTATATTGTTAGGTAATGACGTAAGTGTTGCCTTGCAACAGACAAAAACAAAAACACCAAACCTGCGCTGTTAACCGACATCCATATGTATAAGGTTTCAATACCCAACTCTTTCTATATCCTTTAAGGTTATGACGTAAGTGTAGTCTTACGAGAGAAAAGGCTACACACCAATAAACCTGTCCTCTTAACCAACAACTATACAAAGTATCTTAATATACCCAGCTCTGTCTGTATCTGTTTGATTATGAAGAGAAAAGGCAAATCATCATAGCGCTGCCCTCTTAAAAACATTCTAATATAGACGTTAATTTGTATAGGCGTTGTCACGTTTCCAACAACAATTGAACAAACACCTAGCCTTACAATGCATGTTGTGACAAACAAACATGCGTTGTTATAGTGATTGGTATGAGTAAACATAATTTATAATCATCCAGTTATGTAAAATGTTAAAGAATTAAATATTTTATCCTTTACGTGAGCTCCAGCATAAGGCCATGGTTTGTGGCCGAAACGTTTTATGTTTCAATACACTATTCCCAGTAAAATATTTAATTCTTTAACATATAGTGATTGTTACTTGAATTATCTTTATTACGAACCATTTTAAAAACATCCGGAGTGGGCAGGGGACTGATTGGCACCAGATTTCTGTTTCAGTCTTTTAAAAAACAATTATACTGTGACTAAAATGAACAACGTATCATATGAATCGAAGAGATTCAATAATAACCGAGGCGCAGGCTCGTTTTCTATTTCTATGTTGACAAATTAGCCGGAAAGTGTTTTCAGTTAACTTGTCCATCACTTAGAAATTATAAGGACAGTGAAAAGAGTGACTCAAGATCGCGCCGTGATTGAATTTTGTGTTTGAGAGACATAAAACTGGCATCCAACTGTGACACAGCTGATGATTGGTGAAATTACATTTCTATGTTGATGCACGTTTTCGTTATCTAGTCTAAGACCAACTTTGTTTTTTCGTCTCCATGCGATAAAATCAAAACGCCTTCAGAAATGCTGGATTTGATTGTTATAATTTTATGTTTTGGTAGTATTCTGTGATCACCGCCAAAATCCTGTTTTATGCCGGGACCTGTGTATTTCATTACTTTTTAAATCACTCTGTTTCCTCGAGATATTAAAACAGAAACTGAAAACTGAACAGAATTTATAGCAAAACATCACAACAGAAATTGAGCCAACATAATAGAAATTAGGAATCAGAACAGAAATTGAACCGGCCGAATAAAATTCAGAACATCGGAAACGAAATCGAGGCCTACTCTAGGTCGTTACATCGCCTAATATCATCTAATATCGCCCAATATAGCCTTAAATCGCCTAATATTACGGCTAGATTTTTCCCACAAATTCCTTACATCGCCTTATATTGCCCAACATTGCCCAATATTGCTTAATATTGCCCAATATAACCTAATATTGCCTAATATTATTGCCTGATTTTGCCAAAAATTTGTTATATCGCCTTATATTGCCAAATATTGGCCCCCATAGCGGCGATGTAAGGACCCAGAGTCGGCCTAAATCGAACCAACAAAATCGAAATTAGGACGTCCCTGAGAACTGAAATTGATTCAAAATAACAGAAGTTAGAAAATCAGAACCGAAATTGAACCATAAGAATAAAAATTAGCCTGGTATTTCAAAACCAATAGATTAGAATTCAGGATAGTAGTTTATTATGAGCAGATTTTTCCCCCCAAAAAGTGCGTAATGTGCATAAATTAGTGCGTAGTTCAACCTGCATAAATTAGTGTGCAGTTCAACCTCATCTCCATTAAATAGGGCTAAAAAAGTGCGCACAGTCATTAACATAAATAGGGCGCAAATACAATACAAACAATACAATACAATACAATACATAAAACGCGTTAAGCTTAAGCTAAACTTTACGCAACTTTAAGGCATCTTTAATTAGCTTTACGCTTCACCAATTTTACGCGTCTTTACAAAGTCTTACGTAACAGGCGTAATTGCGTAAAGCTATAACTTCAACTTTACTCTTCTTTATGTGTTTTATAAAGGAGGGTAAATCTGCGATTTCGTGCTGTGTAATAGCCGGGTGCTGTTTTGAATATTCTCGGCTTCTTAGACAAAGTGAACTATTAAATAAGCAAATATTTGTTATTTAAGCGGTAAAATTATAAATTAGACTAAAAACACTTAAAATATTATATAAAAAATAATTACGGAAAAGGAAAGAAAAAAATACTTTAACGGTTTGGGCGCCAAATTGTAAGGATTTAATAGCTTTATAATGCTAGAAATGAAAAGGAGGAGGAGGAGGGAAATGAGGAAAAGGAGGAGGAGGAGGAAGAGGAGAAGGAGAAGGGAAATGAGGAGGAGGAGATGGAGGAGGATACGGTTCAATGATTTTATGTTAGACTATATAGCCTAGCTATGTTAGACTATATAGCCTAGCTATGTTAGACTATATAGCCTAGCTATGTTAGACTATGTTAGACTATATAGCCTAGATATGTCAGACTAAGCTTACAGTAATTTTTGCAATCTTTAAATTCTATTTACAATGATATCAAAATGCATTAAAATTCTATTTACGATGATAATAATAATCAAGGAAAAATTCTAAAAAGCAGAATAACCTTTTAATTTTTGAATTGTTTATCGTTTAGTTCGTTTAGCAGTGTTATTGATCAGCGTAGCCTTCATCGAGCTAAAACAGCTGGTTGGATCTAAGTGTCCTAATTTAAGGAGCATTGAAACCTTTTGTGAAGGAATAGAAGTATGATCTCCTCATTGCTTCGGTTCTGGGTTTTGGTTAACGGTATCATCTAGTAGAATTGCTGTGCTGAAAACGAAATGAGTGCATGCCAGTTTGTAATTAGGTATTCTGGTGCTCTTCCATCAATTACGGCTTTCTTCAAATGACCGAGTTTATTGATCTTAAACATTTGATCATATGTCAGCATCTTTTAAGCTTTTGAAAATTGTCAATAAATTGTACATCCCGAGGATTGTCCAGAATTGATCGAGCACAGCGTTTTAGTTCGTCCAGTTTCTCCAAACAGTACAGCAATAGGTACAGTGGTTCGATACTTGCAGTGTAGAGGAGCAATCGACATTTGGTTGGTAGATATTTCCGAACTCTTCCTAAAATTGCAATTCTTTGCAGCAGTTTCGGGCGCAGTGTGTCAATGTGCTCGTCCCAGGTGAGATAACTATCAATGTATACTCCTAAGACACGTTCTGATCAAACCTTAGTGAGTTGCATGCCGTCAACTGAAAAGTCAAGGATTTGTTTTGTTTAATTTGCAATTTTCTTCTTTGTCGAAATTATGCTATACTTTGTCGTTGTGGCTCCATTTTCATTTTATTTTCCACCATCGCCCACTTCGACGCTGCGTCAATGTCAGGTCTAATTTTCTCCTCGAGCTTAGCTAAGGTAGGATCGACTCATCGACATAAATGCCAATGTTATTCTTTATTACAAGAGGCAGATCGTTTATGAAGAGCAAAAGGACAGCGCAGATAGTTTACCGTCGACAAATACTTAAAAAGGGCAGGACCTAGAATACTTTCCTGCGGTACACCGGATTGAGTACTGAGCGGTTCAGATAGTTTACCGTCGACAAATACCTTTCATACCTTCCACTGAGGTAACTTTGGAACCAGTCGTTTACACACGTTTAGTCGTATACAGTGTAAAACGTACTCGTGTGGACTTGGCCACAGTGTCATTAGGTTATATCCTCAACTTAGGTCGCGTTCCATTTCAGCCTAAACCGGTTTAGTTTGTTTGGATGAAAGTTCTCAGTAGAACATATTTCAACCGTTTTTTGTTGACTATACGTGGTAAGCAATGGGTATAGTCATCACAGAGCAAAATGGCGGGAATCACATTGGGGTAAAATAAGTACAAACATGAAACTAGCGGTAGCTTCGCATTGTTTGAACCTTTTAAACCGCCATTTTAACTGTTCGAAATGGTTGATCAACCTAATCAAACAAAACGCTTTTCTCCAATAGATCTAGATCACACGAAAACCATGGCTATTCAACCAAAATTAGTTGATCCCGATAGAAGACGACCTAAGTGGGTGTTTTGTCAATCAGATAAAATATTCCAAAAGTCGTCTTGTTCAAAAAAAGAAAAGACGTCATTAGATTTCTAGCGTCCGGCGAACGATCTAACTTTTAAACGTTTTATACACTAGCGTTTCTTCATAAAACAAAGTACCGCCCACAATTTTTTCTATTTTATTACATCACGTGTACGTCGTCCGGCGAAAAGCATTTGTCGTGATTTGTTTAAATTAACTCTTTGGTTTGCATAAATCGCTTACTCTTCTTTGTCAAATTAGAAAGAAACCTAAAGGTATTTTCAATCTCCTAACGTTAGTTTTGGACCAACATTTTTAGAATCTTCGGCCTTTACCTATACAGCCTCGGAATATGAAAATGTATATTTTTTTTTTGAAAGAAGCACTACAAAAAGTTTAAACTTGTTTTCAAGTAACGGTTTCAGTATCGTAAAACTATATAGACTTTGAAAAATGTTTTATTTCTAAAAATTCTGCTTCGTTATTGTAACATTTATATATGTATATGTATCTTCCAATAATGGCAGCGTTCTCGTGCTCAAAAACTTTTGTTTTTCCATAAATGCATTTATTTCAAGTTTAAGTTTAAGTCTCAACGCTATGTATCTTGAAAGCTTTGTCAAGTATTGTTCTGTCAGAAGAGATACAAAAATTGCAAAAGCAAGTATGTGTTTATAAAACAAGATTCCATAAAATATATATCTCAGTGAACCATTTGCTTTTCCTGTCTTAATAATAAAAGAATTAATTCATTTTTCTATACATAACACGAGATTAGTTTTTCAACATAACGACAGATATCAGGTACTAATGCTACAGTTTTATTGCCGAACACTGGTCAACTGATAGCTTTTATTGAATATCATGTGACTCATTTATCAGCATTTCCTGTTTTACTCCTTTATCCACGTATAAGAACAAACAGGTAATATTGGTTTTTTGTCAACACGTGGTAGCTAATCCAATTGACGTTTTTCACGCGTAATATTCCTGGGTACTAGTTAGCATGAAAGCGAGGTTAAAACTGGTAGATCGCGTAACTTTGAAAACAATGATTGGCGACTTTCGAATTGGTTTATCAAGTATATAAATCTCCGAAAACAATGATTGGCGACTTTCGAATTGGCTTATCAGGTGTTCATTTAAAATGTTTGATCTACCAGTCTTAGTCTCACTTTCACGCAAACTAGCGTGATTAACGTGAATAACACCTTTGAAGGATTTGGTCACATGCCTATAGATACTACATAGCGACACGCAACTGGTGAGCAAGCTAACAAAAGCTTTCACGTGTGGAAAGAAGCAGATCGAAACGATGAACCTCAGAGAATCATTGACGTTTTGGAAGAAGATTTGCAACTAGAAGCCACTAAAATATAAAAAAGATTAGAAAATTGATCTGGTTTATTGTATCACATTCGATTTGATTACAATAAACCAGTTTGATTTTCAATTTTTTTCCAGATTTTGATGTCTTCTTCTTACAAATCTACTTCCAAAACGTCGATGATCGTCTGTACACTAGTAGCTTCGGTTCGCTTTGCATCTTTCCACTCGTGAAAGTACTGGTTAGCTTGCTCACAAGTTGTTATGTGGTATCTAGGCAGGTTATCAACTCCTGCAAAGGGCCTCTTGAGAAAGATTTTTTTGGCAATATACATGTTTTCTTTAAGTATGTTCTTTATGTACGTATAGGTATAAACTAAATAAACATATCTCAGTATATTATGGGTTTGTAGAAAATTGTGTATGCACTGCAGTTTGAGAGAGGTTTGAAACTTTCTTCCTTAAATAAAAGCGATTTTATACTCTGTAGTGTATGTAATACAGTATTTTAGCATTTCGGAAGATATTATATAAGATAAAAAAATTACGATAACAGTAAGATCAGTAGATATTCAGTGTTACGCCTTAAGTTATCTGCCGCTAGCTATTACTGCAGTTTAGAACCATGCCAGCCAGAGAGACAGTCAGAACCTGAAGCACCTAGTTTTAACAACTTTACCATTACAAAGCTAGGAGTCAGTGTAGCGGTCATCATTTGGCCTCTCATTTCTACGACCTGGAATCAACTCACGAGCTACGCATATGAGCTGAGATTTGTTGATCTCAATCTGACTCCGAGGGTTTTTTTTCCGGGTACTCCGGTTTTTCGCCCTCGACAAAATTGACTCCCAGCTAATTACAACTGGCGGTGGCACTGTGTCTCCGAGGTTATGTATGCAGCATAGATCTTTCAGTTCCACCTCACTGAGCTGCGCCCTTAACTTTGCAATTCAATCTCTCGCTACGAGAAAAGGTAACTAGTAAGCCAGGTATTTACAATATTCTAATAAGCATACTCGCTTTTTTTATAACAACAACTTTATAAGAATAACGAGGTTCCAATTTGCAAAAATTTAAGAACAATTTAAGAACAAACTCAGGCTGAGGCTTGATAACTAGCAAAGTTTTTGAGGTAGAAAATTAACTAAAACTTAGCGATACAGCATGAAACATAAAAAGATTCACTGTAAAAACTGCTCAAAAAACAATGAAGGTAGTTCGCCTCTAAACTTCAACCGTACAATACATGTCTGCCGCAAGGCAACCGATTCATTTTCCAATACCTTGTTTTATTTTGTTTTTTCTTCGTTAAAAACTGCACCCAGAAATAAGAACAAATTAAGAACAACTTGCGGTTGAAATCGCCAAAAAATTAAGAACAATAAGCCTCGGCAAAATTTACTGGTTCTTATAAAAAAAGCGTGTATTTTGCCTTTAAAGTCAAAACAGCAAGTTGGTTAAACAGCTGGATAAAACAAACCTCTAGGTTTTAACCGTTGTCGTTTTGGAGTAAGATAACTCTTTTATGAAGGCTCTACTCTACACGTTTGACTATTAAAAAAATCTATGAAAATATTTGTTAAAAATCTTATTTTTCGCAGGCTTTGTCTCATTGTTTTTCAATTTCATTAGGAACTTGATTTTTTCATAGATTTTTCCACCAGCAGTCGATTCAGAAATTATATTTGTTTTTCTGCTTTCCAATTTTTGAGAAGTGAACGATTTAAATGTATTAGTCTGCAAATATTTTTTTTTTGTTTCACAAGAATAATAAATGGTATATATAAAGTTCACAACCCATTTAGGTATCAAAGTTAGCATATATGCATAAACCATATGGCATATCTACAACAATATTAAGTTTATAAACTTTAAAATATCAAGTTATAAACTGTTAAAACGGTGCTTATAAATCTGCGAAGTAATGATATTGTGCAATGACCGGTTCTTTATACAGTCGTACAATATGAGTCAATATGTTTAGTAATTTCATCATGACAGTTCACTTGATGTTGTTCAATGTCGCGTTTTACTTCTTGCAAATGTATTGTCCGTGAATGCGACGTTTGCTCTTGTTTGCAATTTTCAACTTGTTGCGCAGTCATTTGCATTTGTTTTTGATTATCTGTTCTTTGTAAGACTTTATTTAAAGGACATTGTTGAGTTAATTGGTGATTTTCCGTTGTAGTTGAATCAATAGTGCGTTTAAAACAACACACAACCATGTCACTTGAAGTTCTTTGACTCTGTGCAACATTAACTTGGTTTTCATTATTTCTCTCATTTCTGGAAAATTTTGCAAAAACAGCTCTTGAAAAAATAGTATTGTTTGTTGCATTGGACCCGTTAACTCTGCTGTTGGTATAGGTTCGAGTCTTTAATGCAAATATTATACAATTTATAGTGAACGCCACAATTGCAATGCATAAAAAAGCAAGCATTGCAAAAAGGGCAATTTCTAATGCTGTGATTTCTTCTTTGGTCTTTGCGCGTGCTTTCTCAACACTGCTTCTAGGTGTGGTCATGACAGCAGCAGTTTCTTCTCCTAAATAATTTCCTTCTCTACTTATTGGGAAAATGGGAAATGGAAGACGGGGTGTAGTGCTGGCTTTCAAATTCTTTATGTCCCTAAGAGGGTCAAGCACGTTTGTTTGGTTGAATTTCCTACCAGGAGGTCTGAAACAAAAGTTTTTCTTGGAAACACGTTCAAAGGTAGAATAGAGATGCTCGACAATAGTCACTGTCCTGTTGAGAGTTCGAGCTATAATGTACATAACATAGCACTTATGTTGTTTCTTTATCTGTTTGTAGTAGTTTTTGAGGTAGGTAGGAAATAGAGCGTTAGCATCTCTAATATCTTTTGGCAACAGAACAACACTCAATGTTTTAGTGTTCCTAGGGTTCTTTTTCTTCTTCAGCTTTCGTATCTTTACGATTCTTGCTTTTAGACGCTTATTTAACAAATTCCGCTCCTGAAGACTTCTTAATGAACGAGCAATATCATTTCCATTTCCCCAGTCCTTATACTCTCCACTGGGGGATCTTACCTTTATTCCAAAAAGCAGAGTAAACTTGCCTTTTCTGTCGTCTGAAACCTTTCTTACGGCTGTTCTTATGTTTCCTTTCTTAAACCGAGTTAGAGAGCCTCTTCTCTTATCGACAGGGAATATCGGTACTGGTCTATTTACATTTGATATGTGCGTTTTTACCCTTTTTTCCATATATTCAAAAAAGATTTGAGCTGATTCCTTTTTAAATCGCTTTACCCACTGCGACTTAGTCATGTTGAGTAACTGAACAGTTAAGTTAACAAGAGCTGCTGGCATAGGTAACGTAGCTATCTTTGATGGTACTTCAGAACACTCTGCATTAAGCTTGACGGTTTTAAACAATTTTTCTGTTTCCTGCTCTGCTTGTCTTAGTGTGAATGTTGTATTTATCCTTCCGTGTTGTTTACGAGAAGTGTCGTAGTTTGGGACTGAAGCGCTGCTGTAGAGAATCAAACACTTGAATGGGAGAGGCAGTGACAAAAAGAGTTTTTTAAGTTGTCCGAAGTAAATTTTGTGCATTTTAACTCTTAGCCGATAGTCAACACTACACTTATGGCTAGCCAAAGTATCTCGACAACGTGTGCCGTTCCGAAGTTCTGTGAAGCTAGATAAGCTTCTAATAGTAATGAAAACACTACATGACACCTTTCTTGCAACCTTTTTTAGAATGCTGCACTGTTGTTTTCGAGAGAGATGAGAAAACAGGAAGGTCATTTCATAGCTGAACTTCTGTTTGAAGACGATGGATAAAGTATTTGGATCAACAGCTTTTGCTGTAGGGTTTATATTCCCAGTAGCATTCTGCTGCAAGAGACCTTTTATTCTGTCGTGAAGTTGTCCACGAGGCTTGAAATTTTGATCTGAGGATGTCTGGGCCTTCGTTTGATATCCCGGAAATTGAGCTGAAAAAACAAAAATTGAAATTATAAGCCAACAAGTTATACTCACAGACAAATGAGTGCAGCAGAAAACTGGCAAACCAGTTCTCGATCTCTTCTATCTGTATTTAAAATAATAATTTTAGTTTAAGAGAACAACAGTAAAGGTGTTTAATTTTTTGAAGGTTGAAAAACACGATAAAGTCTGCCAAAAATTTTATTCTTTGAATGCAAATCGTTGTTTAATTCCAATCTATATTTAAACAGCAGTAAAATTGAACTTCATGTCAACTTTAGAGTTTCAACTAGTAATTTTTATATTTCACAAAGAAAGTGTAATGAAATTAAGTTTTCCCACAGTCCCCCAAAAGGTTTCCTCTTTAAACTTTGAGTTTCAAGACTAGGCATGTGTCGAACGTCAGTAAGTTAAGAATGGAATAAATAGTAATTTGAAAGGAGATCTGCTTTTTAACTGTCAATCTTTGCTAAAAGACCTGCTCTCAACAATGATCTCAAAGTAGCTAATATTTCATGTAACACCATATCCCTTATTATCAAGTAAATTAGGGACTGGATAATGGCTCCAGTTTTTATTGATCTCTTTCAGCAACAATACAAAGCAACATAACAAAACTGAAAGCTAGATTAGCCCCCAGAAATTGGACTACAAGTTCTTTTTACTCCAGTTTTTTTTTTTTTTTTTTTTTTTTTTTTCAAAATGTTTAAAAAAAAAAAAAAAAAAAATAAAAAAGAATTAATTAGTTTTAGAATAAGTTTAAAAATAAACCACCCAAAAAAAAAAA
>JAOCPT020496166.1:0-12424 GCA_026546935.2 Palythoa grandiflora
TAGTAAAATAAAAAAAATTTCGAAATTTTTTGAGTGGCCACGCATTTTCGATATTTACAGAAACCAGCTCTTAAAAAGTTGGATTACCATCGTATTGGTTGTCTTCACGAGCTCACGACTACTGGAAATTATTCCAGTCTTGAGGAATTTTCGTTGACACATACATTATGGAGACTGGATCTTTATAGCTTAGTGAAGAATGCAGGTTTCAATCCAGCATGTCATTTTAATAACTTTCGAGTTCAGTTCATTAAGTGTGTTGGGTGCAAAATGTTTTAAACTATTCTGTTGGAGACGGGTTGGAAAAAATCAATAATTAAAGTGCATGGGCCACATAAGGCAATGTGTTCGGCACAGTGATAGGATCTCTGCCTTCTAACCATAAGGTCTCGGGTTCGACCCCTGGTTTAGCCGAGTATTGAACATTTGTGTGACCTTCTTTTCCATCAAAGTTGACTCAGCTTTCCATCCTCCCAAGGTCGATAAAATGAGTACCAGCTTCTGCTGGGGGCAAACCTGTGATGGATTAGTGTCCCGCCCAGGGCGAGTCAATGGCTCTCATCTGCTTAACACTACAGAAACCGGTGATAAGCACCAGCACTAAATGGCCACTTAGGCTCGTAAAAGGATTTAGCTTTTATGGACCACATGTTGAGTTACTGATTGGTGGCAGCATTTTCATCGCAAAACAAATGAAAAACAGGAAATAGTGAGACAGGAAACCTGTTTGGAGTAAATTTGCATAAATGATCTAACCACCACCAAATTATGGTGGTTGCTAAAAGGCCACTTTTGTTCATGTGAAAGTTACCATATTTCTTTGAATAAATGCCAAGGCATTTATTAAATTTTTCATGATTTGGGTGCAACGTTTATTCAAAGGAGGTGTTTGTTCGAGGGCAGCATTTTTTTAAAATGCTGTTTATTTTTTAAACAACCAACCATAACTTTACTTTGAAAGGTAGAAAAAATTATACAGTTCTTCGTCTAGCTGTACCGATCAAGCTTTAAACAGTTTAAAGTTTTAAAACTAAACTTGTTGCACTAGCCTTGTAAATGCATAATTAAGAAATCTGATAAATTCGATGTTGCAGATTTTTGTCTGTGCCTTTCAAACTTTAAAATTACAGTTTTAAACAACTCTGTTATGCTCTTGTAAAAAGTTATAAATTCAATGTTCAGTTTGTTGTCTGTTCTAGGGTGCGGCAATTATTTGAGGGTGGTAATTATTAATATTTTGGTTCTTAGGTGTAGCATTTATTTGAGGGCTGCATTTAATCGAGGGCAGCATTTATTCAAGGAAATACAGTATAATGATTTCTGCTTTTCAAGACAAGCAACAGAAATGATCCATCGTTACTCCCTTTAAATCTGAACAAAATTTAGGGACTGTTTAAACTCATTTCTTAGTCTGTGAAGCTCTTTCAAAGTCTTGAATAGTACCATATGCAAACACATGGAAAATATGTATATCTCCCTTCCTCCAAAAGTTTTTAAAAAGCCCCATTTATCAGGAAAATAATTCATTACAGAAAGCCTAATTAACGAGTTCTGGCACAAACAAAGTCTCACTCAGTTACACAACTTACCACATGTAATGGTTAATGCACACAGCTAGAAGCAAGCTGCCATTATAATTATGAATGCTGGTTAAGATAGTCTCAAAGTTGAGAAAGTTGTTGTACTATAAATCTTGAAAAAATAATATGTATGTTCCTCTGAAAATTCACATTCAGGTAATTTTTATTTTAAGATTGGTAAAATTAGATGGATTAGATGTCTTGTCCTGTAGGCAGATTTAATGACTCTTATCTTCTTAACACTATAGAAACCATGGATAACCACCAGTTCAAATGGGCCACTTAGGTTCGAAAAAGGGTTTAGCTTTAATTAGCTTTTAAGTATTCATAACCAAATCTTTTCGGTCAGTATAACTTTATAACTTTGAGTTTTTATGGCAAATGAAAAGCACTTTAGAAACTGTTTCACTGAACATATATTTATAAGTCTTCAAAGGCAGATTAAGCTTATGTTGACTATGGCTTTTGCAAAATTACCATTATATTTTTTCTTTTTAAAAATAAAAAAACTTCAAAAATCTCTTAATACATATAAAATATATTATATATGGATGCAAATTTCCTTTATGGAGGAATATGCGAGATGCATACTCACTGTTTAACTATAAATATCTGAATTCAAGCGAATGAAATAGAGATAAATAATATGTTTTGAATGGTGCATCGTAAATTAAACATGTGCTCCAGTAGTGACACTTCACCAGCTAAAGAGGAAGCGGTTGATATTGCTCAAGGCTTCTAATAGCCTTTTAAATGGAGACAACAGTCTGCAAGTTTGTAGTCGCGAGGTCTGCAGTTTTTTTACTTATTTCCTATTCTGTCAAAAATGAACAGAACTGCTGGAGCCTTCTAATAAATACTAAAGCAGCTAAATTCATGAAATTAGTCTATGTATAAATTTGGCTTAATGACAGAAACTAATTCAAGTCTTTGTTGTCTTTTTTATATATTGCCAATGCCTTTTCACCTGCTTCTACAACCAGTCTGACTGTATCATGACCAGATACTGCTGTTAAAAATAATTTTGTTATTTATTATTACAGTAGCTTATGATTAATATTTTAGGCTAAGCTAAGAACAAAATTCATTCTATTCATGATTTTATTTGGCTATTTCATCACAAAGCTCTGAAATTTTCTGCAACATGAAAAATGTAAACAAATGAACTTGCCCTCTTCAAATCAATCATTAAAGAAAGAAATTCACTTTGAACACAATTCAAATAAATCATATAAAATTATTAATACATTAATATATTACACTTTTGAAACTAAGTTAGCAAGTTTGGTTGAAAATTAGGTCAAAATGCTGTAAGGTGTTCCAATAAAAATGATAAAATTCATGGGCAAATGTTTGCAGCACTTTCTTAAGGTTACCAGATACCTTCAGGGGTGTTTTGCATCAAAACGATACAATGCATCTGTCTTAAACCGTAGATACCTAAACCCATATATTAAATTAAAGCTTACAGAGCTGGCTTTCGAACTATATTAAATTTAAAAGTAAGCAACAAAATCGCCTTTCAAAAGTTACAAGTCCAAGAGATTATTGATTTTGATCAATCTGCCAGTTTCAAGACCAAAAGTGCTAAAAAAACATGTCTGCGTTTTTTCATATATTTCAATTGCAGAGAAAAGTTATGGAGATTTTTCGAATAAGGGTTTAAAACAGGTCTAGCGACCATACAAAAATTACTCTTAAAACAAAAAGTTTTTCCAAAAACAAAAAACACAGACACCTTTTTGTTCTTCATATATTAAAGAAGCTACTGTGAAAATTTTAGGGAAAACAAACAAATTCCCTTTTACTTGGAACTCTCGAAAGGAAATTTCATCGCTCATTTTTAAGAGAACGTAAAAAAATCTAAAACTTCATTTTAATTCAAAATTTTTAGTATAGTTCGAAAGCCAGCTCTATAAGCTTTAATTTGGTATATGGGTTTAGGTATCTGTGGTTTAAGACAAATGCACTGTATCGTTTTGACGCAAAGTACCCCTGAATGTATACGGTAACCTTGAAACAACATACACTCCCCTAAACTTACTTATCATGATTCAAATTCATGCTTAATTTTCTTGCAATTTGTTGAATTTTAAGTCCTTATTGGATGAAAATAGTTTTGAATCGCTATTTATTACAGTCTATAAGTATTGGAAGCTACAGAGGTGTAAGCAGGTTCGTCAATGAGAGGTGCATGATCATTTAATAATATTCATGAAAAAATTTCTCGAAAAGTCGTGTGATTACTTTTTAATACTATACATAACAAAATTACAGAACAAGTTCCAGTGTGTAAGTGATGTCCACATATCATGTGATGAATAATCTTAATCGTAGTAGTAGTAGCAGTTGTAGTAATCATACAGTATTAGTAATTGTAGTCATAATCATTGTCATAATCGTAATTGTAATGGTAGTTGTAATCGTTGTTGTAATCGTATTAATTTTGTAGTTGTAATCGTCGTAGTAGTCATAATCGCAGTCGCAATCGTAGTCATAATGGTAGTCATAATCATAGTCTTAATCTTAGTCGTAGTTGTGGTTATAATCGTAATTATAGTAGTAATTGTCGTAGTAGTCATAATTGTAGTCATAATCATAGTCGTAATCGTAGTCGCAGTCATAATCATATTTGTAGTCGTATTTGTCGTAGTAGCCATAACTGTAGTTGAAATCGTTGTCGTAATTGCCAACGAGCCTGCCGAGCGAAGATGCAAGGCTAGCGAGGCAGCAGCATTATAGAGCGAGCTTTTACTCCAAGCGATAAAACCAACTGACAAAGCACACAGTTTTTCTGACGAATTACCAAACTGTTTGCCTGACGAAACAAGTTTGCATGACAAAGCACACAGCTGTCCACCTGACAAAGCACAAAATCAGCATGACGAAGCACACAGCTTCCCAGATCATGTGACTAGTCCAAAAAACTCAAACCCAGTCTCCCCATGATTATCAAATAAATGCTGGTCAGAGAAAGAAGACATAAAAATTCTATTTCCAAGTAAATATTTTGTTTCTTATTATCTTTTATCCTTGCAGCAAAAAACTGAATTGTGTTAAAATTTACATTGATTTCCTATTAATAAAGATAAACACATGTAGCTGCCAGTTAACAGAAATAGTTGTGTTTTTGCAGACTACATAATTTTATTATAAATGTATGAAATATTCAGTTTTGATTATTTTACTTAACTCCCTTACTTTATAATTTATTATAAAACATTGTAATTTTGCACAATGACTGCTAACACATAATTTGATTCCCAAACAGAATGTTATCAAAATTACGCACTGCAAGAATGTGCTGCTGATATGAAAAGTGATGTCTAGCTTGACTGTCCAGAGTTCAATTCTCACTTGGTGCACTTGATGGTTTTTTAATCGCTGTACTAAATCTTTCTTAAAATCACTGCCTTTTTTAATAAAGCCGATCCAATAATTCAAGATTCTATTATTATAACTGCAACTGCCACTATACTAGCTACTACTTCTATACTACTGTGGCCAGGCGAACCAGGAGAAAATGTTGGAAAATAAAATCAAATAAACTCAAATAAAATAAAAAAGCAAGAGCCGCAAAAATAACACAACTCAACACAACGATTCCTGGAGCAGAACTGAATGCAATTTTCAAAGCACACGTTATTGCACACGATATTACAGAAAACTGTTTGAAATTGTTTAGCAGGTTTACACTACTGTTCACAAACTTCATGTAAATCAAAACATATCATACTCATCGACAATAAAAAAATACAAAACTATTAAGTGAAACTGTACTGAATATTGGAGATTAAGACTAAATGCAAATGACAAACGGAAATATAACTCAGCAAAGACACACTTGCTGCTCTTTCAATATACAAGTTATACAGTTTCCGAGGCTAAGCTATGTGAGCTAACTGTTATGCATATAATCTTGTTGTGTAGAAACATGTGAAACACAATTATTGCTATTAAAATAAAATACACGAAATTCAACCTGGCTACACTACTACTACAACCAATTCTTTAAAATTACAACTTTGATAAGCCTTATAAATATTTCATGTTAAATTTTCTCACCACAATAATGACAAGGAAATACATTCCTTCCAATCATCAGCTATATAATTTAAAAAAATTTATTCTCAGAAGTCGAGGTGAATAGTGGCAGAATGTTCGCTGAAATGCAAAGCATTGCTCAAGGTGAATATTCTAAATGATGCTATTCACTGAGACTGTCAGAAAAACAACCTTTTGTTGTCCTTATTATTGAAATTTATGGCTTTCCCATTTACTAGTAAATATATGTCAAAAATTATTAAAAGCAATATTATTCAATAAAATGAAAATATCAGAAAATTTTCCTCAAAATTCTACTCTGGATACATGCTTTGATAAACATCTTACTGTTAACATTCTTGCGGGTAAATTACCCTCTCAAAGGTCAAAACTTCCAGCCGCAAAATTTAGCAACATCTGACTTTTTCATTTCCTACTAGTGCTAAATATAATAATTATCTGACTCCGATTTACCTTATGAGCCGAAATATTTCAAATCTGTGATAGATCGCTATGGCCATGTGGATTCTAGCCAATACGTATAAATGCTGTAGGACCTTCACTGAAAAACTAACAGTGAGATTAAAACAGAATATCTTTTCATTAGAATATAAACAATCTATCAATCAGACTATATTATTACTACAGTAAGCCTGAACAATTATTTATTGCTTTGTTGATTTGTAAAAATCTGAAACCAAAATTTAGTTCTGAGCTTAGAACTTTTTATCCCTAGGGATATCAGAAAATCCAACTTCAGAAATAACATAGTTTTGATAGTTTTAGTTTGAGGAAAAAAATTTTAAAAATCTTCCCTATAGCAAATTATCCTCAGATCAAATACCCGGTTCACGGGTTATGTTAATATATGCTGTGCTGAAACATATACAAGCAAAATCCAACTCATGGGACGCACTTTAAAAAAGGAGTATTGTAACTTCCCAAAATAACCTCTTCAAAACACTAATTGTGGAAATATATAAATAAGAAGAGTTATATATTAACAAAATTTACTAGGTTTGAGTGGGATACTGTAGAACTGAAACTAAATGCGCGGTTTTTAAAAGCAAGCGTTTGACAATTACAGAACATTATATTAAATCAGTTTGAAAAAAAGACATGACGAGTTTCTAATCATTGACTTATAAATGACATTATTTCGAAAATGAATGACATTCTGAAGACATTTCCATGATTTCACGAATGTCGAATGCGGTTTAATTATAATCACCATCAAACACTATTTCAATATCTAAAGGCTGCAGATTCCAGGCACCGAAACGAATATTTAATTCCTTTCAAGCAACCGATAATTATTCCCTTTTAAATTAGATTCTTTAATAAATACATGAGCTGTTGAATAAAGAGAAACCTTTCTCTTTGTTTCAAGTCTGGTTTTGAATAGGAATTTTAAAAACGAGAAGAGACGTACCTCAAGTCCTGAGCATACAAAATCTTAATATAGATCTCTTATCCCCACAAGGCTCCAAGATGTCTTAACGCCCCAATAAAACCATCCTGGACTCGAAAAACGAAACAACTCGAAATAAATGGCTTCCTTCCTTAATTCTTTAAGCCATGGTTTAGTTCTTAGAAGTTCGTGACAAAAGTTTCTGCCCCTTTCGGTTTCCCAAGAGGCGACACATTCTCCGTTGAAATCCCTCCGCCATTACACTTAAAAGTCTGAGCATGTCAATTAGATACTTCCATAAACACGTGTGTGACAGACAAAAAAAATATTAAAATACAGATATTTTAAGAAGCCGCAAAAACAATTATTCGCTAAAACAGCTCATAAGGGTTTATTTGCGCTCGCAGTGAAACCACTGAGAAGTGTCGTATTCATTTCAGCGCCAATGAGACTATTTCCAATCCACGTGGGTGACACATACAGTCCGAGAGGCACCTCTCTTTTCATTTAAATACAAAAAATTATCGCTGAGAAATGTTGGCGCCTGCCAAGAATAGGCAATTGAACTGTGACGAGAGCCGACATTAAATTAGGCCAGCACGAACACGTACTAGGCGTCTTTCTTGTTTCTAATATCATAATAAATCTCTTTCAAATAATTATTTCATCGAAATAAGTCTTACGTTTTTTTTGGACAGAGATTTTTGCTTTGTCCATGATACGAAAAAGACTCTTTAAATTTTACCTTTTAACAACGCGGAGCCACAACGTCATGTTCAAGGGAACTTATCTCATATGGCATCTTTCATTTTCCACATATTTCATGTAGACCTGCAAGTCAAAGAGAATTAGATAATTCTTTTTTCTCTTTGTTTGTCAAGCTATCAAATAACCTCAGGCGCCATCTTGAACAAAAGTTTTGAACCGACCTATCACCAGCTCGCGGTAAAACTTCAAAGATCTGCGGCTACTCACACGGAGAGGGTAAGGTCATCTGACACACCAAATGCCAACTTTTTACTTTCGAATGAAAAACAGAGTAAAAGTATAACGAACTCTTTCAGTATTGTATACTTACAGAAATTTCGAGAGCTATAATATTTTCACTTTATTTTGAGATTATTGACTTTTCGATACTCTTCGAAAAGAACGATAAACTGCTGTCCCCCCTCCCCACGTGTTCACCTTGACACAACATATCGCAAAGCATAATTTGCTCTCTTCGTTGAGTCTAGACAACTTGACCAGCGATGTCGCAGTATATGGGAACGTATTATTGGAAGTAAAACGTCAAAAGTAGGAGAGAAAATGGGCAATTCTACTTGTTCACAACGTGAACAAGGTGAAGTGAGCCCAGAGGTTTTAGTCTCAAGATTGAAAAGAGCTGCTTATAAAGGATCAAAAAAGGATCTTCGTGAACTTTTAAAAGCGGGAGCCCCGATTGATGGGTGTCATAAATATGGCAAGACTGCTCTTCATGAAGCCGTGAGACACGGCCAGTACCGCTGTGTGGAAATTTTACTGAAACATAACGCAAATGTAAATATAGCTACATACGATGGCTTAACGCCATTACACGAAGCGGCGGAACATGGATATGTTGATTGCTTGATCGAGCTTTTGAAATGCGGTGGAGACGTAAATGCAGCTACACGGAGCCAGTGGACTGCACTACATTATGCGGCCCGCAATGGCCATCGCGATTGTCTAGAAGTTCTTTTACGGCATGGAGCTAATGTAGATGCAACAGCGAATGGAGGCTGGCGACCTTTACATTCTGCAGTTCGACATGGACATACATCGTGTGTAGAATTACTTCTTCAATATCGGGCCGAAGTTGACCCACCACTTATTCCAGCTTGGAGGGTATGTAATGTAGGTTGTACTTTCCCATGACCGAGGGGTTTTGAGGCTTTCTGCTTTCCAGTATATTAGACGCCATTGATCGTGGCTCTCCTTTGTATCATTGCTGTGACTTTCTCAGTTGTATCTATTTGTTTGTTACCGTGTTAATATTCTTTGAATGCTTGTTTCTCAGCTGGGGGGAGCAGTGCAAGTTTGTAGTTTAAAAGCAGAGCACAGTCGTGACTCGAGTTATACGGGGTTAGCGACAGAGCGAAGTTCTCGCGTAAACAATAAAAAAAACTTCATATCGCGACGGGAGACGATTTGCTCGAACAATTTACGAATCTCGTTCAAAAAACAGTAAATTGATTTTTGTGGAAACCCATTGGATTAATGTTATAACTTTTGAAAGAAGCGAGTATTTTTTGTGAAATTTTATTCCCATTATTGTGTTTATAACTTACAAAGGTGTTTCGCTGCGCTTCTGCCGCGGTTCTTTGCAGAGTTTGAGATTATTTGACCCCACAGCGGGTCCGGACGCGATAAAGGAAAGCATATTTTAAAAGTCGCCAGTAAGAACTGTGATTTAGTTTTGGATGTTGTGTGACAACCAGCACGAGATCAAGAAGCGAACGCACGAAAACTTGCAAACGGCGACGCGATATGAGGAGCAATTTTAAAGTGTTTATTCGCTTCATCTTAGGCTGAAAATACCATGTTCTTGAGAAAGATACTTACCAGATTAAATTTGCGAAAATTTATTGCTATACATTTTTTAAACGTAGTATTTGGAAGAATAATATGTCTTGGTTTCACATTGTTCGATTTGACAGATCTCTCTTAATCCATCATGTAAGAAGATGTTCTTAAACGCGCAACGGAGTTTCAGCTTTGAAAATTAACATGAATTTGGCCTTTTGTGATTTTTATTATTTTCAAACAGTGATATTGGTGATTAATTTAAATCCTAATCGTGGTTTTCGAGCTTTCGAGAAGAATTTCCATAAGTTTTATCAATTGCGGAGTTTGTCTGCGTTGTTGTCACTTGTAATGATAAATTACATATAAAAGCCGCAATGTTCGGTTCGTACACAAAGTCAAAATTTAATTTCCTGAAGTTATTTGTGCAGTGCTCCTAAGACGTGTAGTAAACTTTTACTATGCGTAAGCGAGTTTATGAGTTACCCGCTTAACAAGATAGTAAAATATATTTGCACTGAATAGAAATATGCCACATCCGTGCCAAAAATGCTCGCTTGAAGGATAGTTTCTGTCAGCAAATTGTTATGAGGTGTGGCGTCGTGTTTCAAGCGTCGAATCATTACCTGAAAATTTATACCCGTTGTAAATGTTGTTTCTCTTTTACGACTCTTTTTAGCACCCAAAAATTGGTATCTTGTCTGTTGTACAATTGGAAAAGTTGCAATAAACCAGGAACATATATATAATTATTTAGAATGATATATGACTTTGTGTATTTTGAAAAAGTATTCATTAAAAGTGAATAAATCAGTAAATTCTTACTTTTCTTCTCTATGGGAGTTTTATCGCTTGATATATTTTTCTTTCTTAAAATAGCTTTAGGACATATTAAGAGCATACGATTATGCAAAAAAGTATTTTTCCCTTATGTTTGATATGTTTTAGTTTTAGTTATGTTAGCATTTTTTGGCTTTAAAACCCTAAAAAGTGACTTTGGCAGAAAGATTAGCTTTTGACCCCAAAATCTGCACACTAAATGAAATGTATGTTTTTTTCTGCCACATCTCTTTAAGTTTTTCATTTTTACTGTTATATTTTTTGTTAAAGATAAACTACAGAATATATAAGAAACATTGAAATATTATATATCATACAGTTTAGTTTTACAGTTAAATACACTCAATTGTTTTATGCGTCTATCATACATAATGTAAAAATTATGAATATAGAAATAAACGCTACAAGATATACAGTTATACTGAGGAAAGTGATATTCCATGAAGAAAGTTCTAGCGTAACATGTTTTGTTAATAGTTTGACATCATAAGATGTCATTGGAGGTTTTCATCAATTCGAGAGATGTTGAGCCAGGCAGCTCAAAGCTTATCAGTTGAAAGAGTTGTTTTATTTTGTCATTCTGCAAGCTGCTTAAATGACTTTTTAAGGATAGCTTTCACTTACCAGCTGGTACATTTTTCACCAACAGATATATAGGAAACATTTTGTTAGCATAACAGCAATTAACATTTTGTGACCTTAGAATTAACGTTAGTGTTTTTTTAACATTCAACTTGCCAGTTTTCTCTGTGTTTCTACTGTTTAGAACAGTTATACCTGGTTATAAAAAATTGTTTTTTCTGATTTTAATACAGAATGATACATTAACGTTTTGTTTAATGTTTGCTTTGCATCTCCTTATATTAGTCATACTTTCGTGTCGAATAACAATTAAGACATTGAGCATTCTGCTGAAACTCTTGAAGCGATCCTCAAGTGTTTTCAAATGTTATTTTATTTAGATGTGTGGTTTATAATAAGCTAGTCAAACATGCTTTTTTCTGCAACTTCAGCAAATGAAAGGATTAAAGAAACATCAATCTTTGTACTTGCTGTTTGTTAAAACGAAGTTGACATCATGACTTCTGATGTGACCTCAAAGGGCAAAAACAAAGTTAATATTTTTCTATGATTTTGTGGTTTTAAGGCTTTCACTTGAATTAAACATGATAAATAATGAGACTGCAGTTTACACATAGATTTATATTTTAAAGAAATAATTTATTGGCAGCTCTTAAATGACTACCTTCATTTACATGTCGAGTTGTTTGATTAATCAGTATTAATACACGTTTTGCGCAAGACGTTTCACTTTCCAATACATTGTTTTATTTTGTTTTTTGTTTTTTCTTCAATATAAATCACACACAGAAATAAGAACAAATTGAGGCTGAAATCACCAAAAAATTAAGAACAATGAGGCTGAGCAAAATTTACTGGTTCTTATTAAAAAAAGCGTGTATTTTGGTTTATCGAAGAACAGAAAAAATAGTATGGATTCACAGAAATTTAGATAGGAGTCTATCTATTTGTAGAAGTTTTTTTTTTTCATTTTGGAAATGTGAGAACTTTCAAGTCTTTGTCAGGCTCACAGGTGGCCCAGTTCCCAAGATATATTGTGCTTAAACAGGTGGTTTGGAATTATTTTTTAATAGAGGATAGTTTTTGCTGACCATACTTTTCAAAGCAAGTGGGCTGCAGATGAATTGGGCCATATACTGAAATAAAACTTATGCCAGTATTAAGAATAAATCCAACAATGAAAATTTCTGCTGAATAGTTTTCACATTTTTCTCACTTTTTCACTTTGTGTTTGCTCTTAAACTGAATTTAAATAGTAGCTCTTAATTTAATTCTTCATACTTAGTTTATTTGTTCTGCCTGGCAGTTATCTATTTTTTTAATGTTATATCTATTTAAGGCAGGGTTTCTGTTTGGTCGTCAGGTCGTCAAATTTGACGACTGAGATAATAATTATCTGACTATTTTACAAATTAGCTTGTAT
>JAOCPT020496277.1:0-12423 GCA_026546935.2 Palythoa grandiflora
CAAATGAACTGCTGGCAATGCTGGGGCAATGACGGGGACACGACGCCAGTGGATCTCAGACTATCCTGGGAGAGTTAGTTTTTTCCATATGCCTTTAAACCACCCTGGCTGGTCTGCTATCTACTGGTGACGCATTAGTGACATACCCCAGCATTGTCAGCCATTTGGTCTCCATCGCTTACAGTTGTATGTAAACCAGCCTTAATCGCCAAGTCAGCTGTGCAGATTGGAAATGTTTGAAACTTGAAAATCTGCCATAATCATCATCAATCTTTTGTCAGGAAGCACATTCATTTCGCACTATTTTGTGTATCCATTCTCTTTTATTGGAATTTTTAGCTTTTACTGTAACTTTTACTATGACATTAACATAATATTAAAAATATTATCAATTTACTTCAGCCGGTGTTACATGTTGAAACTTTTAGCTGAAACTTGTGTGCAAGAACAATGCGAAAAAAGTTTCACCAGTCATTACACTGTGTAACATAGTTGGTTTCATGAAACTTTTTTGAATTTTTGTTGCGAGACTACTTTCTACTTTTGCAACAGTTACAGTGGTCGCTGTGGCAGAAAAAAACAAAAGTTTCACTGTGTAACATCACTTGGGGAAACTGGTCTCAGTGTTGCACAGGAGTTTCACCTAAAAGTTTCAGCATGTAACAGTGGCTTTATTTGACATGAATGAATTTGAAGAATAATGCAGATGAACATTTGGCATGTTTTAGAAAAGTATTAGTGCTTAATGTTTAAACAAGAATTTGGAGAATATTGATATAAATCTCTCTGTAGATATTTATTTTGCTGCTGCGGAAGGAAAATAAGGGTGTACAGTACAGCTACTGCAGATTTGCTGAGAGAGCTGAGTGGACACAATGGCTTTGTTACAGATGTAAAAATAAACACAAGAAATCATTTACAGGTTAGTACAAACAGCTGTAAATATCTTTTCACTTTTTTTATTATCAGCCTTAAAAGTTGATAGTCAGTGCTGTAACTAGAGGAATCTTCCAATGTCCCTGTAGCCACCCTATGTAAACTAAGCCAAAGTTTATTACTATGGGAACCCCCTTCAATTTTGTGGTTGAGATCTTTGCTTCTTGTTACAAAAGGCTTACCTCAACAGGGATGTAGCTAAAGGTTTTAACAGGCAGGAATCTAGCAATGATATGCGGGTATTTCTGACAACATTTAAAAGCATTTTGGAGAAAGAAGTAGTGCTTTACAGCCGGAAAAATCTCGTTCACAGCCGGGTAATTTTCCCAGCTTCCGGCTGTTATCTATATCCCTGCCTCAATATGCTTTGCCAACTGAGAGCACACATGAAACCATCTTTGAGCATTGAGGACAAGTGAAAGTGAATGTTATAATTCATCCAGATTCATTAAAGATGAGAATTTTTTTTTTAAAAAAAAACTTTTTCTGGAATTTTGGTGTCAATTCAAACAGACAATTCAACTGAAACTCTCCAGTCCATCAGAGCAAGACTGAAACAACATCAACGGCCGAACTCCAATCCTGCTCAAAACTCAGCAGTTTATTGTCACCTGAAGGACACGGGACATGTTTTGGATTCAAAGGGAGTTAAGATCCAAGACAAAGAACGAGATTGGCGAAGGCGGGGAATAAAGGAAGCCATACGGGAAAGGGTGGAGGCCCCAACCCTGAACAGAAAGGGGGGGCTCCGGTTTTCTCTGTCTCACAGTTGGGACCGGGCCGTCTTCTCCGTTCCTCGACGTTTGTCACGTGATAGTTCTCTATCACATGACAAACTTCACTGATGAAGACTGATGGTTTCAGTCGAAACATGTGTTTGAATTGACACCCGGCCCAAAATTCCAGAAAAAGGTTTTTAAAAAAATTTCTCATCAAAATGCAACTGTATTCTGCATTATTGTCTTAAAATCAAGTCTATGATTCATAATATAGAGCTCTTTAATTAGTACATTATTTTTCAAACATTCCTACACAACAACTATATGCACTCAAAAGGATTTACTGAAAACGATTCACTGAAAAGATTTTTCAGTACAAAACTCTAATCAGTGTATACCATGCTTTGTATTGTAAGTAGGATAACTGGGAACACTTAAAGATTGGAGATGCAGAGTTTAGGGTGCTGAAGCAGTGTCATCGGTTAAGTATCTTTTGTGTTTACCTTATTTCCTCAAATATAAATGTGCCCTCGAATAAACGCCGCCCTCAAATAAATGCCTCACCTGAGAGCCAAAATATTAATAAATGCTGCCCTCAAATAAACGCTGCACCCTGGAACAGACAACAAACTGAAACATCAAATTTATGACGTTCATTTTTTACAAGCGCAGAGCGGATTTGTTTAAAACTATAAGTTTAAAGTTTGAAAGGCACAGACAAAAATCTGCAACATCGAATTGATCTGATTTCTTATGCATTTACAATGCGTAAGTAAAACTGTAAAGCTGTACAGCCAGACAAAGAACTGTACCATTTTTTCTACTTTTTAAAGTCATGGTTGGTTGTTTAAAAAATAACTTGAACATCATTTGAATTAAATGCTGCCCTCGAATAAATATTGCACCCAAATCATGAAAAATTTAATAAACGCAGCGGCATTTATTTGAGGAAATATGGTATTCAAGAAAATTTGTCTAAACTAAGAGATTATAATTGATCATACATTCAAGATGTAAATACAAGAACTTTTGAGTTTGTAATCTTATTGCTTTGCAGAGAAAAGGCTTAAAGCATGTTTTTTTATAGATGAATTTGGGTAACCAAACTGATGTGGTAGTTGAGAGGGCTCAGTACTTTTAAAAAGTAAAGACTGTTTTGTGTATGTAGCATTGCTGCTACTTTCGCCAGGCAACTAATTTAAACCAACATAGACTGATGCAAGGTGTCAAGGTTTCAGAGAGAAAAAGTACAAGATGGATTATGAGCTGTTATTCATGTGTAATTGTTTGTTTGTTTTCGTATTCTTATTTCTTTGTTTCTAGGTGTATTTTAACAAAAGTTGATCCAGAGAAGGGTGCAATGGACCCTGAGGAACCCCTTGCTACCCTTAAAAGGTAATTAACCCATCTAATACTTCCAGACATTCCAACTCTCCCGTCTTGGCCGGAAACATCCCATTTTATCTCCCGTTTGTCATACTATGGTTGAAATTTATGCAGTCTTTTTGCATTTCCCTGTGTTGGGGTGTAACTGTAACAATATTCGACTTTTTTTATTATTTTGGCCGCCATCTTGAATATTAAAATTGCTCAAATTATGGTTTACATACTTACAAATTATTCCGAAAAAAATATGCAATTTTACCACTGGCTTCTGTGACCACATGTGCATAAATATGCGACGACTATAGGCCCGCAGAGGCTTTTACTTGGAGTCCCAGCAAAAACCTCCCTTTTTTTAAGTACTTTATACTGTTGTTTATTTCTTACACAACTGTCATACATGCAGCCTGTATGTATTTATTATAGGTATGTGGGTATTATGAACCATTCAGGGGTTGCAGGAGTTTTTAAAATTATCTTGGGGGTAATATGGCTTCAAAGAATTTTAATTGTATGTAAAATGCCATGTTTCTTTTAATTTGTTATTGAAATATTCTCCAATAAAACTTCATGTTTGTTTATACCCACACAGGACTAGACTTTCACCAAATAAACGTTACGGCAAGGCCCCACTCTTTGGCATTAATCTAGCCTCAGAAAAGGAAGGGACAATCAAGATCGGCGATACTGTGTTCATGTCAACAAAGAAGACAAGATGCAGAAATATTTTTCCCCTGTTTACTTGATATAAAATCAATCTTACTTACAGTGTAAAATGTCATTTTCCAAGTGATCAATTTACCCTAATAATATTGTATTTAAAAAAATATAATTTTGTAAACAAATATAATTTGTTATTAACATTTTTATAACTTTTTCATTTATGCCAAAATTCTAAATGTTAGCAAACAAATATTATTAACAAATAGCAATAAAAAAGAAAATTAATGTGAAGAATTATAGAAATTAATCTTAGCAAAAAACATATTAACTCTTTCTGGCTTCATTTTCAGTAAGAACTTTCTTGAAAGATCAATGTCCCTCAATTATTTGAGAGGAAATATTTATTTAAGAAAATACAACTTGTGTGATATTGTACAACTGCTACTTAGGTCAAGAGTGAGCTAGGATACACGACTTTAGAATTCATAGAATTTTACAATAAAGGCCATTATTATTATTGTTGTTTTTGTTATTATCATCATCATCATCATCATCATTGTTACTTTATTCCCTCAGGAAATTACTGTAATTCCAACCTTCCACATTTTTATTTATAACAATGTAACTTGTAAGAAATATCCTATTCAAAATTTAGGACCATGCATATAAAGATGTAAGAACAAAGATAAGACTTTTTGACACCATCGTCAAACCAGTATTATTATATGGCTCCAAATGCTGGAAAATAACATCTGAAATAGCAAGAAAGATCCAAGTATTTATTCACAAGTGTCTCCAAATGAAGAGCTTGGTGCAAAAACAGCCTAAGTGATTATTTCGATTCGAAAATAAATTGACGATTTTCTTGAATTGTTTTGCACTGACGTGATCTCCAGTGAAAAAAATTTTCCTGCCTTTTAAAAAAAAAAAACGCTTTAAAAGCAGCAGAAAACATGCGAAAAAGATTGACTAAACCGTATTCATGAGCACTCATTACGAAACAGTGATCTCTCATGGGAATTACCACCCTTTTGATACACAAATAGCTCTCGAATTCTTTCGTCACGTCATCATTGTGAGTTAATTTCTTTTGTTTAAAAATTTTGCACAGAAGTTAGAAGCGAGTAAATATTGTTTGTTTGTAAGTAATTTTATGAGCCATTTTCCTCTACAGAAGCTCCTAGGCTGGTATCATTAAGCCAGAATGGTGGGTCAAGGCAATCTCAAATACTCACTTGTATAAAATACATTCAGTTAAAATTACAGTTCTAACTTCAAGCTAAGATAGATTACTTTACCCTGAAAGAGGACTATAGTCTGCAACATTTTATTTCATTATTTTATTCAAGCTTCCATGAAGATAATGTGATAGAGTAAGCATGATAAATTGCCCTTGGTTCAAGTTGGATAGCAAAACTTCAATATTTATGGTGTCACTTTCTCTATTTTTTAAAACCCTTTCAGCCAAGAGCAATTTATCAACATCTAACTTCTTCTTACATAACTAATAACAAAACAATATAACTAGCAATGAGAAATAAGAAATTGATCAAGTGGAATTAACTGTAGAAGTTAAAAAGATAAATTCTCCCAAACTGCTTGTACAGAAAGTATGGAACTCAGTTGGGAGAATTTACCAACATGTCATTTGTCATGCTAGCGGCTTAAAGGGATAACAATAACTGTAGCATCACAATCAAAAGTGAAGCCAAATTGCACGAATTGCCATATTGGTCAGGTTTTCCATCCTAGCTATCCCCCTGACTTGTTCAATTTTTTTCAAAATTGCACTCAAAATCATATGATTTCCTCTACAAATTTCATGTAAACTAGAAAGAAAATAATATGAAAATGAGCATAATATAGAAATAAGAGGCATATTCTTCAGTGATACAGAAGGCACAAAATTAGTAATGAATCTAGGAATTGTTAGATGTCAAGTAAATAAAGGCCGTGTTACACAAGTAAACTTGCAACGACAATTTTCTGCACAACAATGTTGCATTTTGTTGCAAGTTCTTGAAACAAATTCAAAAACTCGCAACATGTTGCACAAGCCCAGTGTTGTGCAGAAAATCGTTCCTGGTGACCTGTTACACGGGGAACGATTTTCCATGACACAGGGTTGTGCAGCAAATCATTGTTGCAAGTTGACTCGTGTAACAAGCCCTTAAAGCTTACCAAATACATGGTTGAATGCCACAACATAATGGCATAATAACCTGCAACAATGAAAGTGAAAGCTGTAGTAAATGGATCAATATTCACTTGAAAGAATCAATATCATTACAGTATGTTTCTACTGTTAGTTCGCTGCCCGAGTTGTCGGATTCTGTGAAATACTGTAGAAACTTCAGATGTCTTTACCAACTACAAAATGCCTGGTAGTAAAATTCTCCAACATCCAGCAGAAAACGTTCCCAAGTTCATTTGTATAACCACCAAATAATGTTTGCTAAAATCCAAGAACACAAATTTCTTTATAAGAAGCAACTATCTCCAGACCATGATCTTAATTTCACATTAAACACAAAGATGGAATATGTGAAATATACATGTATGTACACATTTGGTCAAGGTATAGTTGATTACAGCATGTAACATATCAAGTTTATTCAATCAACTTCTTGGCGATGAAGAACCTCCGCAGATAATACAGCTGCCATGTCGCAAGTCCAATTAAACACAACATGGAAAAGATGCTGAAGTAAAGAACTCTCGAGTTTGTTGATTCTGAAACAAATACAGATTTATTGTTAATTATAATGCAACAATGATTTTCAAAGTGAAAGTGGGCAAGGCCATTGGTCATAATCGATCCTGTGATATCCACTCACAGGACAAAAAATTAGTATATCACAGCAACTCAAAATAGCAACTCAATTGTTATAGTTGAGGTTCAAATTGACTGAAAATGACTTTAATGAGGTTTGGGACCACATCAAAAGATAGAAAAGAAGACAGTGCTTGTAAACAATTTAGTGCCTCAAAACATAAGGGATTCTACAAATTTTGCATTTGTTTTTAAGGCTAGACCGATTTAATTTGCTGTTTTACAAACCTGCTGAACTTAATTTTCACAAAGCACAAATGTTAAAGATCTTCACAAGGTTAAAATAACAGGTACAATCAACTTACCATTTGTATCTGATCTTTCTTGCTCTCTATTTCTCATATAAGCAAAGTCTGAAACAATGGAATCTGCAAGGTCTTCTAATCTTTTAAGTTCTACCTCCATTGGCTTTAACTTTTCTGCCTTGGCAAGCTGTTAGTGAGGAAATCAGAAAATTTGTAGAAGGTTTATTGTATCTACTTGAATAAGTGCCACCCTTGAATAAGTGCCAACCCCAAATAAGAGCCATCCTTGAATAAGTGCCACACCAAAAAGACAAACGTAAACGTCGGTTTGTCAACTTTTAACCCATATCGCAGCCATTAGCTTAAGTACTAGGGTTTTACGATATTGTTGGGGGACTTTAGGGACAGGACTGCATCAGTTTACAATTTTATTTAAGGATAAATGCCCCCTGCAACCCAGGACAGACCACAACACCGGGCCATAACCCCACTATTCTCGCCAAGTGTGTGGGTTCTTTTAAGTCCCCCAATTGAACATTGAGAGATTAGGAGACTAGACCAACGGCTTAATGCCCCTGTCCATGGACAGGGCAGTGAAAGGAGGCCACACAAATGTGTAACCCTCAACAAGGCTGGGGATCGAACCCGGGGCCTCGCACTTGGCAGTCAAAGATCTTACTAACTGAGCAAAGCTCGCACACATGAGTCTGAAAAGTAAATAAGCATCACCCCAAAAGAGTGCTGCATCTCCATGGCCTTTTATTCTCCAACACATTTTATCTGTAAACAACATATGTGTTCAGGGAGTTTACAAAATAATACTGAATACAGCATATATATTTAGATTCTAGTGTAACATAAGGATGCAGTCAAAACCATGCATGTTACTTGTGTCAAAATGAATAGGTTTAGGGATTTTGGTCCATAACATATTTGTCTAAAAATAACTACGAAAGGTTTAGCATTGCAGCAAATTTTACAAGATACAACATATTGCAAACTAAACTTTCATTTATGTTAATACTCTCATATATATATTTTTTTAATCTAAATCTTCATTTGAATGAAATTAGTTTCACAGATACTCTTTAAACAAAATTTCTATAGCAAGCCTTCTCATCCTGTCAATCCATTGGACCTACTTCATACTCACTGGTTCTGTGCCCACTTTTCCAAAAATGATTGAAATGGAAATAATATTGAAACTTAAAATATAACTCCATTTTTGAGGATTGATTATACAAAAATACACGACTGTTGGCTTAAGTTTAGAAATCATTTTAGGTACAAAATAGTTGGTTAAAATGAACTACAAATTCAAAAAAAGCAGATAACATCCTCAGTGCTAAACTTACTTCATCGTAGCTTTTAGCCTCAACACCGTGTTTTACTGTCAGTAGCACTTCCCGGTCAACCCCCTGACCAGCTTGACCTATGAAACAAATAATATTATTATTAAGCAGTAATTTGAACCAAAACAACTCCACAGATAACAAATGATAATTTGAACTGTTGAGGAAAAAGGAAAAACAGTCGAGTTATCGGCAGTATCACAGGTAAATATCTTAATTATGCACCAGTCAATGTAAACCCCCACCCTCCCCCCCCCCTCCCATCCAACCCTGAGCACTTTGGGGGAATAAGGCATGGAATTTGTGCCCTGATAAGCTGGACGTGAGATGTGTTTGGACTATTGCAAAACTTTGGTGGGGAATTGGGTAGGGGTTACAGTGTTCAGATGCCTGGTGGGGCATTAACCCTTTCAGCCCAGAGCAATTTATCAACATCTAACTTCTCCTTACATAACTTATAATAAAACAATATAACTGGTAATGAGAAATAAGAAATTGATCAGGTGGAGTAAACTGTAGAAGTTGAAATGCCAAATTCTCCCAAACTGCTTATACAGAAAGTATGGAGCTCAGTTGGGAGAATTTACCAACCCGTCATTTGTCGTGCTTGGGGCTTAAAGGGTTAACCCATACAGCCCCAGATAAATTATCAACCTCTAACCTCTCCTTACCTAACTCAAACAAAACAATAGAACTGGTAATGAGAAGCAAGGAAAAAAATTGGTATATACCCCAAGCGGGAATTGAACCCATGTCTCCCTGTACATTCTAGTCAGGAGTGCTAACCACGACACCATCAGGGACCACCACACTGGCAATGTAGCAGTTTCACGATTGGTTGAGTTGGTTAACGCGTGAGGATTCATGGGGGCCAATTTTTCTGAAATACAAGTGTGGCCTAATACTACTGGAGTGTGTTTCGCCTTCGACATAAAGCTCAGATCAACTGAATAATGCCAAATGTGAGGCATATGTGAAACAACAAGCGGCTCGGCCCAAGCCTATATGCAAACATATATCAATATTGATAGCTGAAGTGATTATCGCAACTTCATAGAAAATAGTGCTCTATGTGTTATTGCAGAGCAAAGTAGCAAAGTAATTAGAGATTTTGCACTTTGGTTGGTGGTTGGAATAGAATTTAATCCACTACAATGTTGTTTCAAGAGGGCCGGTAATGGTCCTCTCTCGTCACGTGCTTAAAATACAAGATTATTTCGGTGTATTTAAACAGCAAAATCTGATTTACATAATGACAGAATTATAAATTCCTTGAAAGAAAGTTTTTAGTGTGACAGCACACAGAGGTGAGTTCATTCCTTTTGTTTTGGGTTCCAAGAGTTCTTTTACAGATAATAAAGTATTTCTCTGTTATGCATAAATTACAGCGTTTAGAGCAATTACTATAAGCAGAGGTATGAGCTAATATCTTCCAACTCAGGTTTGATAATGTGTTTTTAACTACTCAATATTTTCCTCTCAGGTCATCATCTGCCCCAGTTCCACAACAGCAAGGAACTGAAGTAACCAACCAATCTCTTTTTAGAAGCAATTCTCTCTGTACTCCCCCAACTATTGAAACAGTCAAGAATCTGGGAGGCAAATCAACCTGCACTTGCCCCATATGTATGGCAGTGAACTTTGTTCCACCCGTAGTCAGCAGAAATCCAGATACCCTTCCTATGAACAGCAGTGATTATGTAGGTGTATATAATAGCAATAATAGAATTGCCAGTCAGGTTATGAAACATGGAAAAACTGTACAATCCCAAGGAATTGATGTGTGGCCGCTGGTAGAAAAAGACAACAAAGAAACCATTGATTCAGGTGTTGAAGTTTCTTTTAGAACTGTTGATGTAGACGGCAGAAATTCTTGTACAAACAATGAAACAAAAACTAATAATTTGCCTATTGAGAATGCACAAGTAAGTGAGCCTGCAAAACTTGCTGCATCAAGCGAGGTTTTTTTATCTTCACCAGTATTAACATTAACAAATTCGTCAGCAAACTTGTTGTCATCTTCATCACAAAAAGACTCTGTGGCAATTTGTTCGCTAGCAAATCAACAGCTTGCACAATCAGAAATGCAACACTCTTTAGGAACAGTTTATAGTTTCAGGGGCTTTCACGTTGTGTCAACAGGTGCAGATGTTGAAAGTCCAAATCCTTGTACAGAAAACCTGTCACAAAAAGAAAATAGTATTAGAACTTCTGCTGAAAAATCACAAACAGAGCAACAAGAGACGAAGGCAGTTCATGATCAGAACAAAAGTCAGGGTGATGTCTGTATTATTTGTCTCAGTCAGCCACGGAATGCTAGCTTTGTTCATGGCCATACTGGACATCAAGTGTGCTGTATAGGCTGCGCTGAAAAGATGAAAGCTACAAAGAAGAAATGCCCTGTTTGTCGAAAGAAAATACAACTGGTGGTTAAGAATTTTCTGTGAGTTCTCTGCTATTATTACATGCTGCACTTTTTTTACAAGGAAGAAGTTTACACTCCTGTATGTGTGATCCAGTCTGTAAGTAGGCACAGCTTAGAATTTCAGTAAACAAATTTAATGGCTAACAAAGATAAAAAGATGAATTAAATGCTTATTCAGTATAGTTTATAATGATTAATGGGGCTTAGTATTGAATGGCTTATCAATAGCTAATAATAACACATTTTGAATTTGAATGAGAAACGTGTTGTAAAAAAAACTGTCATTTTGAAATTCGTGATTTGAACTAATTTTTTCAAAATTTGCTTTTCCAAAAATCATTTTAACTTTCAGGTTGGTGTGACAAAGGGGGGCATCAAGGTTCATGTGAAATTCACTATCTTTCATGTCAAACTACATCAGTCTATTTTGGATTCCAGAAATTTAATTAATGTCACTGTTTTTTAGAGCAATTCCTAAAAAAATACCGTAAGAAACAGACGCACCCGCAATCAAAAACCTTACCGCCTGATGTCATTATGTCAAATGGATACAAGCATTTTGTGCATGTGATTAAAATATAAAGAGTTTTTGGAGAAAATGGTGAACTGTTGTATTCTGGTTTGCACAGATTGTTCATTTAACCCCAAAGCCCCAGGCAAATTATCAACCTCCAACTTCTCCTTACCCAACTCAAACTAAACAATAGAATTGGTAATGAGAAGCAAGGAATTGATCAAGTGAAATAAGCTGTGGAAGTTGAAATGCCAAATTCTCCCAAACTGCTTATAAAATTATAGGAAGTATGGAAATCAGCTGGGAGAATTTAACAACACATTTGTCGTGCTTGGAGCTCAAAGGGTTAGTATACACAAGCAAATAATTTTATGGTACTTATAAAGACAGAAAATGAACGGTGAATAGGGTTTTAAGACAGACATTTCAAAAAAAGTGTGAAAATTTGGGGTTTACATGAAGTGCCTTTTAGAAAAATAAAGGTACAATGATATTGATCCTAAAACTGATAAAATGAGAGACAAAAAGGTTATTGTTACAAAAATGTTGCTATTACCTGATATTGCTGGGCACAGATCTCTGGACTTGAGGTTTTTCAAATTTACAAGTGCTCTGGCTGCCTCATAGATCACCATCTATACAAAGATTTTAACATAAATTCTGATTACAATACCCTCCACAGTAAATCCTTTTACGAGCCTAAGCAGCCCATTGCAGCCAGAACTTATCTTCAGTTTCTGTAGTGTTAAGCGGATGAGAGTCATTGACTTTCCCTGGACGGGACACTAATCCATCAAAGGTTGTTAGCTCCCAGCAGAAGCTGGTACTTATTTTACCGACCTCGGGAGGATGGAAAGCTGAGTCAACTTCGGTGGAAAAGAAGGACACACAAATGTTCAACACTTGGCTGAGCCGGGGTTTGACCCCGGGACTCTGTGGTTAGATCTTACCACTGCGCCAACCACACCACCGTTTCCATAGTACATAGCAATTAGTAAATCGGATGAATTGTAAGGAAGGGCACTGGCTGTCTAAAATAACTAAAAAGCTAAACTAGTCAGACAGCCAGGCAATTAATAATAATAATAATAATAATAATAATAATAATAATAATAATAATAATAATAATTTATTTATATAGCGCTTATTTCGTAAGCTCTAAGCGCTTTACAATTTTAAAACACTAATATAAAAGAAAATTAAATACTAATATATTTAAAAACTACTACTAACAAAAGAAAACAAAATACTAATATATTTAAAAACTACTACTAACTACTAAATACTAATTACAGATTAAAAGCAAGTTTGAACAGGTGAGTTTTAAGATGAGATTTAAAGGATGACAAACTG
>JAOCPT020496355.1:0-12421 GCA_026546935.2 Palythoa grandiflora
TCTCGGTCCATAAGAAAAACTCGGGCACGTAAATTACGGTACGGACCTCGCACTAGGTTAATAAGAGTTTATTATTAGCATTTTGTTGCTGAGCTTGTATGTTAATAAACGAATTATACCCATATTGTATTATTTGAATTAATTTAAATTCCGACGCTTTCGGAAGGGTAACTAGTGCGTGATCTAATGATCATATTTGGAGATGCGAAGTTCTTCAGAGATTATTCGTTAAAGGCGATTGCCTGGAACTAGTCTAGCGCTAATTACAAAATAATACCTGCAGGATAGTAACGACTAAGCAATACATTGTAAATACTTGTCAACGGCCAATGTGTGACAAATGAAAGAGGAAGAAAGTTTTTTTGTGTCAGTCTCTTGCTTCTCGGTTAGATCTGGGTTATTGTTGAGATCCGGTGAGTCTAAAACATTTTAAAACAGGGTGTCAGCTTTTGACTTTCAAATAAAAAATTGCCACCCCGAACATGGCTAATAAAGTTTTAAAAACCACGTATGCATTGTCGATATTTAAGGTAACACTACTGTAAACTGCTAGCCTTAGCTCTTCTTCTACAGATTATTTTTTACCATGCATAATTATTTACCGAAACTTATTTTTAATTTTTTGGGCTTTTGTTTTTGTAGTAAAATGTTGAAGGCGCTGGGTTTTCAAGTCAGTTTAACCCATTGAGTATATTTGAGGGACGTTGGAGTTGCACAGTGATTTGAGTACTTCAGGTGTTTAACACATCCCGTTTCAGGGTTGGTTATGTGGTGAAAGTTGGTTACATTTAAGACTTTTGTTACATTTAGGACCAATTGCTATTGCAGTTAGGAACTTTGTAACAATTGAAACCAAATGTTGTTACATTTAGGACCTTTGTTACATTTGTGCCTTCAACAAGCTCGAGCACTTTTACCTTAACTTTAAGCAAAGTCGCAAAGCATTCGCGAGTTTCTTTTGAGTGAGCCAATCCGTAGCAAGCATTCTTTGATGTTTGATATGTCAAACTTGGACAGAAGAAAACTAAAAGTGTTATGATTCGAATTCATTCACATTCGATGCTTCTACTATTTGATTGGATTTTTAGAAGATTTGATCAACAAAAAATTCGTTTTTGTGCTTTAAGGAAGATTACATGTAAACAAAGCAGGGAGCCCAGTTTACGCTATTTTTTAAAAATTTTTTTTGTATTACCGCTATTTGCCGGGAACAATATTTTGTCTATTGGTGTGAGCCCGCATTGACCAGCTGTCCGCAAGCTGACTGTGTTTGCTTTCCGTTGGCACTACAATCAATATTTGCTGCGAAGCAGCTCACTATTCGGTACACGGTTCGATTTTCGGATGTCACTGGCGATGAATTTCAGAACATCGCTATGTACGTTCAGCGGTTTGAAACCCTTGCGGTATCGAGAGTCGATTTGAGGATGTCACTGGCGATGAATTTGCACTCAAGGTGCACAGCGGTCAAGGTGCACAGCAGCCAAGGTGCACAGCGGATAATTGTTTATCAGTTCTATTGCATTCTCGCAGCACTCACCTTTCTCATAGCAATTACTAGTATATTATATAGAGCTGATTTAGTTAAACTACAATGAGTATGACTAGCATATGATCACAAGTATCTTCACTGGTATTGCACGGTTTAATACTCGGCTTTTGTCGATGCAGGATTTAGACAGAAAATATATTTAGCCAACCAGTACATTCTAACCTTAGAAAGCTAGTAAGTCTTCCCAGATGTTTTTAAGAGATCTGCTCTTTCTTTCAGCGGTCTATTATAGCTAATTATTATATCTAATCACAATAAAAGATGTGTAGAATTAAACAGTCAAAATGCGCAATTTATAATTTATCTGTTTTGGCATAACTTGATTATAGTTTTACAAAACTAAAACCGATTTTGCTTTCAATTAAATCAAAATCAATGGTTTGTTGTTTTTGTTTCGTGTTTTGTTTAGTATGGATGTACATTTTTTTTTCAAAACATTTCTTGATGATTCTTTCTGACGGATTTTGTCTGGTAAACAAAACTATCTTAGAAAGTGCATTTACACGAGAGCTAGAAAGAAAAACAAGACAATAATTCAACGGCATCGAACAGTCTTATCCCTTTAACAGTAGGAGTTTCCAATTTTATAATCCTTTTAAAAATTCTCTTGGTAGAAACACTTGCGCTTCCGTAATGACCATCAATCAACATTTTCATATTTCATGTACGCTTAAAGACCCGTGGCGTCATTAACCATTTTTTAAAAACAAACAAATAAAAAAATCAGCATTGTCTTTGATTAGAACATGAAAAAATTCCGATTGCGTTCTTCCGAATTTTCACAGCTTATAAAGTTTCATCCTGTCAACAGGAAGTGATGCGGTAAAATTCACAACGCTACCTTGATGAGTACAATAGACAGGCGTGGTAACAATTTTAAACCCAATGGATTGTCGCTGTTATTTTGTGGGAGTAGTTCCTGAGAACTATTTGTATTTATCACGTGCGACACATGAGCACACTATAGATATGATTTTTACGGTAAATCAGATCAGTGTTTTATGATATTGCTGTTGAGACCCGTCTTTTGGCAGGACGCTACAAACTTTCGCAAGCAATGTGTATGCACTGCAATTTTCTCGTAGTGATTTTGTTATCGAGCTTTTTAAATAGAAATGCGTTATTTATGAATGCCATACATGTAATCCGCAAGAACGAGGGAGATTTGTTCCAAAATATGAAATGTCAAGAGTCTTCTGTTTGTCAGTCCCAAAACAAAAAGAAAAAAGATATCGAATGTTTGAGGAAAAGTTGTCGTGACTCGTACAGTTCTTGTGAAAGGACCGACTGCTGCTTCTGTCGCTGTAAGGAAAGCGATCAACGACCTTCATACGTTGATAATCTGCACATGTGCGTTGGAAACTCGGCACTGCCATCAAAACTTGGTCTTTTTGGTGAGTACATTTCTTTTTTAATGTGTTTAAGATAATATGAGAAATGTATTTGGTTCCATATCGCTCTCATGTTGTTTTAAAAGCTGTATTTTTAAAAACAAGACACTAATTATACCGACTATCATCGCCGGTGAGGTCACTTATTTCACACATTACCACACAGCTAAGCGACTAAGCCAATAAGTTGCCCTAGGAAACGTTAGATGATAAAGCTTGTATTTTAGTAAAACGTCTTTATTAAGCTATTCCATGGTTAAGCATTAATACAGAATTTTCTAGAAAGAACGTATTACTGGGCGCGAAAAAATACGCAGTGATGGTAAGATCATCGAGAAGTGACCAATGATTAAAAGTTTACTAAAAGTGTGTACATGTAGTTATCAAAAAATTGACAATCTCTTGTAATTATTTTATTGTGTTTTTATGTATTGAAGTATAATTTTTTTTTAAAGTTATATAGTTTTAGTTTGTGTCCCTGTAAAAATCATTCCTGGTGCCTTACGGCCTTACCCCTTACGGCCTCCTCGGTAAAGATCTAAAATAGTAAAGCTTAACTGAAAGTGAGATATCATAGAATTATATTTCCATGGGCTTATAAAGTATTGTTATATTAACTGATAAAAAAAACGTAATATTTTAAAAGCCCCTTTTATTCGACATCAGAAATCAACATTTGTTCATTGAGCATTTGAAGATATTAATTTTCCCATTAGGCGAAATTGTTGGTAAAATTGGTATGGTAAAATTCAGCGACCTGACAATTACCTTTTAAAACACGCTAAGAGACTTTCAAATGGTAAAAGTACGGTTCCCGGACTTACTTTTAAAAAATTGATAACGGATCAAGATGTGCAATATTAATGTTAAAGGGATCGCGGGCTTGATTTTGATTTAATAACGGATCTTGAAATAAATTCACTGACCAGCCTGCTTGTACACAAAGGCCATTCAGATGTATTTTCAAATGATGACAATAAAGGTTAACTTCTTGTCTTATGCTTCCGCCAAATGCTCAAGGATTACTGCAGTCGTTAAAAATGGGGCAGTTTCAGTTTCTATTTGTGGAAGTGTGCTGATCCCACAGGATACAGGCAGTGACAAGTAATCAAATTTAAAGTCATTTGTCTTACAATAAAACCCAAAAAGTCGTGAAAAGAACAACAGTAGAACTAGATTGATCCAATCGTTAGTTTTGCTTCTAAACTTAAGTCAATACATAGTTTCCAGACTGAAAACACACCTACGACTATCGAGCACAAGTCTGAACTAGCTTTAATCAAAATGATACAGTTTATATTACATAATTTTTAAAAAAAAGATAATGTGTATTCAACAGCCAACATCTTTTCCCTTAAGCATCCGAGGCGCATCGTTCTTGATGAGTAACTTCGATAATTTGAGTTTCCCTTAGACTGAAATACTGGTTGGGCTTGGTGAAACATTGTCCAGAATCATGGTAATTCTATTTCCGGCCTAGAACTTCAAGGTCATGTCCTTAATATATGCATTTCGTTTAAAACCCGATAGCTTTCGCTACGTTCAGGCCTCCTGTCCACACTAAGAAGCTGAGCGTTTTCGGCGAAACCGCATCAATGTGAAAACGCTCTCAAAAGTTGATCCAAAACGAAAATGCTTGCGTACCGCCTTCGTGTGGACAGTTGAAAACGCATCGAAACGAAAACGATGATGATATGTCATCCATTTAACAAATAGATTCCATGTTTTTGTGCGTCTGTTCAGTAATAGATAAAAGATGACGTAACACTCTGGTAAGAACAAAAAAGTGGCACACGAGGCGATAGCCGAGTGTGTCACTTATGTTCTTACCACAGTTTGACGTCCTCCATGATCTATTACTGAACAGACGCACAAAAACATGGAATCTATTCTTTTTTATATAATAAAAATTGAAAACTCTGTAATGGCGACGTCAATCGTTCGTCTATCCTCTAATAGCTCATAGGCGGGAACCAATCAAAATGGGAGAATAACTTGGGTTATTATATAAGTCATGTGAGTGGCAGCCAGACTTCGTGCCGGCCTATGCAAAATTAAACATGTCCTCTTTTTTGAGCATGTGCACATTATTTAAGTACGTCACACGTACCAATTTAGCATTTTCGATCCTTTTAGCATTTTATGGTGTGGACAGCTGAAAACGTTTATAGTCTGGACACAGATCGACCAATGCTTTTACAATGTCATCGAAAACAGAGCCAACTGAAAACACGTTAGTACGGACAAGGCCTTAGAATGTAAACTGTTTCCCCTGCGGACTACCCTTAACAACATCAGGTAGCTAATATAAGTTGCCAAATTGAATCACGAGCTGTGGGGTACGTTAGTCAGGCCCCATGTCACATGAAAAGTCACCGTTCCGTTGGGAAACTTGTGGTTTGATAAATTGACTCCAAGGGAAGTCAGGTTGGCGTCGCGGTCATCTCTCACGCTTTACACTGACGGAATGGACAACCAGAATCCGCACGCGAGCTAAGCCAGAGTTGTCGATCTCAATCTGACTCCGAAAGTTTTTCTCGGAATGCTCGGGTTTTCCTCCCTCCGTATAATATATTCGACTCCTGCTAACTACACTTTACCCTGGAGATAGTGCTCGCAAAGGACTGCGTCAGTGTCCTGTTTCATTGTTTGCTTCGGATCCATTTGGAAGCTAGAGAGAAAGATAATATAATAATAATAATAAATATGACTTTATAAAGCGCAAACTATCATGAAAATGTTCAAATGCGCTATTTACAATAAGAAAGAATGAATAAATTAAAAACATATAACAAAATTGTATCAAGTGAACAATAAACAAATGCTTTGCGAAAAAGGAATGCTTTCAATTTAGAAATATAGTTACAAAAAACTAACTTTCATAGATATATCCTAAACTTGCTTTTTTAGCTGTTTTGTCCCCTGGGCTGGATCCAACGAAACATAAAGTTGTTTACGGTTTTTTTCTACAATTTTTTAAAGTTAAAATACATGATAGCATGATAAGAGATAAAATAAGCTGCAATAATTATTGTGGACTGCATACAAAACGTGAGAGTTCAGGCCTCTTGATGTATTTTTTAAAAACTAGGTGGGTTCCTAGCTGTACTCGACAATTTTGACCATATAAATAGCCCTAAATGCTTTCACTTTTAGGACAATTTAGTATAGTTACGTTTCCTGAGAAGATGATGTTGTCACATGTTTGGTACCTGAACCGAAAATGAAGCTTTGTTTGTAGAAAGAGCACAAAACCGTACACAAAAGTCTTTATGTAAGCAAACTTATACAATAGCTAAATAAAGACTGTAAAAAGTACGGAACTTTCAACAAGCCAATCCGAAAAAAAATACCCTGGAGCCAAACAAATAGTTTTTTGTCAAAAAGCCAATTTTCAACAGAGCTTTGAACAGTTTTACTTTTAGTTATTTTTGTGTTGGTTAGGGCTAAAATTCGACGATAGTAATATTTCTAATGGAAATTTCGAACTGTGGGTAAGAAGACTTTAGAAAAAACAAAAATCCCGTGACAGAAGAAGCTGCCAGTATTCTTAAATTTCCTGTTTGAATACGAAGTGCGGATGTTACTTTGCCTAACAATTAAATTTTCTAGCTCAATACTCCTTTATGTAAGTTGAAATGCGTGTCTTCCAATTTGTCACGGAAGAAATTAGATACAAAATGTTCTTACATATTCGGTGTTTCAAGGAATCTTTCATAAGCATTCGTCAAAACTGTGCGATTCATAACTATTCATTTTAAAACTTGCCCATTTGAACTAAACATTGATTTTCATGTTCAAAACTGACTTGTCAAAGTGAAAATCAATTCAAAAGGAAATCGGTGTCGTCACGCTTTGACTGCTCCAGTCGAACACGCGCCATGAAGATGACAAGACATGCACTAAGCAATTGTTTCCTTTTTGCGAAGAATTGGTAAAAAGCCTTGAAACAAGCTGAAACTGATAAAATATTACGCTTGGAAATAAGAAGCTAACAGCCTAAGTTGGATTTGTTTCAGCTTTTATCAGTGTAAATTCTATCTTAATCTGGTGAAGAAGTACAGATATGGTCAACAACATGCGTTCGGTGTTTGCTGTATTCGCCGTGTTTATATTGTCTAAACATACACTCTGTTTGTATCCGTCGAAAGTTGTACGCGATGTGAAAGGAGATCTGCTTTCATTTCGGTGTGATTCTCGCTCAGAATGCTCAGGCCGAGGAAAACGATGCGGTTTATTATCTGTGTGCCGTGATAACAAGCTGCAGGCGAGTTGCGAGGGAGAATCGTGTTGCATGTGCCGTTGTCAGTATAAAGAGAAAAGACCGACATACGTACACGTACCTCAACAAAACAAAAGTGTTTGTGTTGGAAACGCTCATTTACCCAAAGAACTTAACTTAAGATCAGACGGTATGTATTAATATTTTTCTTTTAGTTTTCTGTTGCAAGCAGATGTGGTGTTTTAATCAATTTTGACAACCAAAATAAAATGAAATAGAAAATGCTTCTTTATTAAGAAGTTTCCTTTTTTTGCTTTTGCTCCTCACGAATTTCTTTAAAATTTAATCGATTGAGTTTACTGACGGACTACTTGGTCTTAATAATTATCAAAAAAGTCAAGATGGTTTATAAAAGTTTTTCTGCGGTCGCTGCGGTCTGCGTTTTCTATTTTGCCTACTAATACGTACTGAACATGTTTTAATGTACACATTTTTATTTTCTTTTATTAAGAACAAACACAACTCCATTTTTTCTTTCAGTTTTCTCTTGGAAACAGCTGCCGGTGGTGTGTCATCAGCCTTTGGCAACAATTATGACAACCAAAAATGACACGAATGCACCATTGTTCTTCTATCAAAATTTATATTCCGTTTTATTTTTTTGGTTTGCACGTGTTTTATGGACATATTACACGGATCGCTCCCTAAAAACTATCAAAACTCGCTAAACTAGTACTGTCTGTTATGCTTTTTAGATTTCTTTACTTTAGAATATTTTTCTGTGGTTGCTGCGGTCTGAGTTTCTCTGCTACCTTCAAATACTCGCAAAGCTACGTCACTTTTTTTTAAGAACAAACACAGTTACGAAATCGTTTTTTTTTCCTTTCAGTTTTCTTTTGCAAACAGCTGTGACGTGAATTCAGTCTTTGGCAACAATTCAGTTTGACAACCAGAAATGACACGAAAATACAAAATATTCTTCTAGTTCTACTAAAAATTTGCGATTCCGTTTTATTCTTTTAGTTTACACAAATTTGTTTCAAATTAAATTTATCGTGTTTTACTGACATATTACTCGAGCTCGGTTCCTTAAAAACTATCAAAACTCGCTAAACTACTGTCTTCAAAAAATATGCTTTTTATATTTCACATCCTGACACCATTTCTGTCGACATCGATGTCCTTACATCCTCCTGCCGAGTACTGGCCCTATTTATATGGAAGTTTTTCATTTTGAAACGTTTTTCTGCGGTTGGGCGTTATTTTCTCTTTTGTCTACAAATACTCGAAGTGCTACGCCACTGAACATGTTTAATTATAATTTTACACACTTGTTTATTTTATCAAGGACATTAAGAACAAACTAAAATCGCCTAAAATTTAAGAACAAGAATGAGATAAAAAAAACCAAACCGATGAGACTGAGAAGATGTTATTAAGTTTCAAATTTTATAAATTCTTCGATTCAAATATTTATTGAAACCACGAAATTGTGAAAATATGTAAAATATATATTCAGTTATAGTGCATGATACGTGTTCAGCTGATCATCGTTTGAAGCTCAAAAACGGTATTTGTTATATGAGAAGTATTAAAAAAATATCTTTATACATTTATAATGCATGCACTATAATTTATGCGCATAGCCATAAGGCAAATACAAAGGAATTTTAAGCAATTCTAAAGTCTACAGAAAACACGGCTAATAAGAATAAAATAAGAACAATTTGAGGCTGAAATTGCCCAAAGAAATAAGAACATTGTGCCTGGGCACATTTTTTTCTGATATTGGATACTTTCATGACAAGTAACTGTACCAATATTTCTGCTCATCAAGTTATATATTTACACGAGCAAATGCTGACATGCACGCTATTTTCACACGTGAAAAAACAGTTTCATTGTTTGTTATTAATCGTTGTATCTGTTAAAAAGCATTTAGTTTTTTCATAGCTACTTGTATTATTAGCATTACATGGCGCTTTGATATACAATTTTCATGTTTTCGTTCTGTTGATAAAAAGCGATTATGAATTCGTTATTTGCATGCGCTGTTCGTGAGAGATCTCTTGATGATAAAGATCGTATCTCCGGTATACAATCGAAATGTATAATTATAAATTTGGTGTTCAGTTATATAATATATTCCACCAGCTATTTATATAGTATATAGATAACAATCGAGGTTTTGGCAGATGTTGGTGCCACGCTTTTTTTATAAGAACCAGTAAATTTTGCCGAGGCTCATTGTTCTTAGTTTATTTGGCGATTTCAGCCTCAAATTGTTCTTACTTTCTTCTTATTTCTGTCACCGGTTTTTATTGGAGAAAAAAATAAAATAAGGTTTTGGAAACTAAAACTCCTTGCGGCACACAAGTATTGTACAGCTGAAATCAGAGGCGAACTATCTTCATTGTTTGTTGAGCAGTCTTTGCAGCTTTACAGTGAATCTTTTTCTGTTTTATGTTCCATGGCTAAGTTTTAGTCAATTTTCTGCCACAAAAACTTTCCTAGTATCAAGCCTCAGCCTGAGCTTGTTCTTAAGTTGTTCTTAAGTTTTATCAAATTTGAGCTTCGTTGTTCTTATAAAGTTGTTCTCATTAAAAAATGCGTGTACTTTACAAATTAGACCAACAAAATTTAAATTAACTAAAATTTAAAAATAAATTAAGAACATGCCCAGGCTGTGGCTCGGCAAGTGGAAAATTTTAATTTTTCTCTACTAGAAACTTGACTAAAACTCTTAATTTTCCTTAACAATACAGCATAATACACACAAAAAAATGTGTATTTATTTATATTAGTCTGTGCTCTAAACCCTGTTAAACTAAAAATAAATCCGGAAGGCAGTTAGCCACTTCACTCTTTCTTTTTGATAAGGATATATTTTATACGAACATCGAGGCTGAAATTTGCGAAATTTTAAGAATATTTTAAAAATAAACCCGAGGCAAAAATTGCGAAAATCGTGGTGAATACAATACAATATGTTTTTACTTAAATGTGTATAAATCATTCCTTCCTCTAAACGACAAAACTAGCCAAGAAGCGAATCACTATTAACAAGCGATTGCCAAATGTCCAATGATGAGCGGTTCATCTGCAGTACAAAATATGTACATGTCTAAACACCAAAACTTGTAATTGATACATCAATACATCCTTAAACGGAAATGTCATAAGCTATAATTAAAACTATTACAAGAATATTTTCATTTTTGGTAGAAAGATAGGAATATTCAGCCTGGGTCGCGAAAACAATATTCTTATAAACAGAAAAGAGTTAGCTAGATACAGCCGTGCAATACATGTGTGGTGTATAACGTTTCGTTTTCCAAAGTAGGAATTCAAGATCAAGCTCAGGTCGATAACTAAGAAAACTTTTCCTATAGAAACTTTAACGAAGCTTATAATTTATCGTAGCAATATACCGACCTGTATAAAACACAAAAAGATTTCCTTTCATCTGAGTTTTATAGGATGCTCAATATTAATGAAGGTTGTTCACCAATGTGGCAATGAATACAGCTATTTCGGTTTTGTTTTTTCTTCAAATAAAAAAATTACTGCTCAGTGAAATCGCCAAAAAATTCAGAACAATGAACCTGGGCAAAATGTAATACCAGCTTTTATAAAAAGATATGTTGTCGTATTGACCAGGTCAAAAGAAATACAACTTGAATTTCTTTCACTGACACAAAATATAAAATGGCTTAAGTAAAAGTGGCAGATATTTCTTTAGAATATTAAGACTCGGTATGATTTTGCACTGAAACATTTATATTTGAATTATCAGTAAACAACAAAGTCATCAAGACAGTGTAATATTTCCGCGTTCAGTTGATCGACTGTCATTATTTTTTCCTTGTTTCGATTTTAAGGTTATTATAGTAGTTCTAACTTGCAGTCGTAGGTAGAAGATCAGGAAATGAAATAATACACTTATTTCATATTTCTTTTTTTCGCGTCTCAAACTTTTAGCTGTATTTTTACGATTGCTTTCCTTGTTCTTTTTCTTTCTTTTGTCATTTCCGATGAGACTGAAACTTTCTCAAATTTTAATAACTGTCGATGACGTGAACTTGCACTGTCGCTTTCTTTTGTGTTATTTTTTTCTTTCTTTTTTTAGTTTAAGAGTCTTTTTCTGTAAGTACCCACAATTAAACAAATTATAAGAAACAAAAATATTGTACGATATTGTCACAATGAAGACACAAGACTAAAATACCGTGTATCTATTTCAATAAATCACTCTAAATATTTTTCTCTTTGAAAACAAAACCGCAATAACAAACCAAATAATAGAGAATTACATATTGATATTGACAATGTTTTCAAATTAATTCCCCTGTTTCTTGTATATAGGAGACTGGCTGTCTTAATATCCTGTCCCTGAAACATGAACTGTTTCGTTTGTCATTCAGCAGCATAACTATACTGCAGTTGAACGTATATATTTTTTTAGATTAGCTTTGAGTGCACGAATTAAAAAATTAGTTGATTTTAAAAACTTGTAAGTTAATTCATTGACAACTAATGAAAATGAAATTTAAAATATAATTACTGCTTTAAATTAAATCATGCGGTTCGCAATCTTGTCGGCGTCAGTTCTGAAAGTATAGAGTCCACGGGTTTATATAAGCCAGGTGACGTTAAAGCGAAACTGATTTACAAATCAAAAGATTGCCAATACTATTGCGTATCATTGCAAATCCACATTGCATATTTTAGGGATCTTAACCCTTTAAACACCAAACACGACAAATGACGTATTGTTAAATTCTCCGAACTGAGTTCCATGCACACTTTCTGTATAAGCATTTTAAGAGAATTTGACTTTTCATCTTTTACATCTTCTTCCACTTGATCAATTCCTTATTTTTCATTACTAGTAATATTATTTTGATTGAGATATGTAAGGAGATAAATTGCCAGGGGCTGAAAGGGTTAAGCAACGAGACAGTAACGCCAACAACAATTGCTTAAGCTAATGTTAGTCGCGAGGCAATTTTTTTTGTGCATCCTGTCTCGCAACGCCATTGAGAGACAAGTTGAATAAGCAGCACCAGACATGTTACACATTGTAACTAAGGCCTCGTCCACACTACGCCGGATAAATTTAAAAGCGCAACTTTAAGTGCGAAAACGGATAAAATGTTCTGCGTCCACACTGCAGCGTTTTTTTAGATGGTACAATCGCTTTCATTTCACTTTGAGCATGTGCACACCAACGAATAACATTAAACCCGCTGTTTT
>JAOCPT020496464.1:0-12420 GCA_026546935.2 Palythoa grandiflora
GAACAGTCCAATTGCAAGGTGAGTTATTTCTAGTTGTTTCTTGTTTTACAGTGTATTGTTAAGTGTAACTGCCTAAGAGTCAGCTGAGGGGAAAATGGTGCATTTGTATGTGCTTCAAGTGCAAAATTCTGCATTCTTTTATGTTAATGAATCAACAGTCAATGAGGTATAATTGTAAATATAAAAATAATTTATGTTCTACCATGCTTGCTAGCTTTTTTCATTTTGTTATTATTTTCTTACAGCTTACTTTGTATTCACCAAACTTCTCATATACATGATAAGTCATTCAACACTTCATTTATTTTGCACATGGTACATTGTAATACAATTTAATTATAATGGCATGCAGAAATTACAAATAGGGGATTAGAATAGCATTTCTGTACCCTTGGCTAGAATATAGAAAAGGAAATAAGAGTATGGCAGAACACTCCTAAAAATTTCTTAAAATTTAAATTTTAAAGTAAAAGGCATTGAATCATTTGCCGTTTTCACACTAAATACGGAAACCCATCTGAGATGAGTTTTCCGTCTGTGACGAGTTTCTCATCCTAATGTGAAATCGGGACCCAACGAGTATTTGACAGAAAACTTGCTCAAAATTACCCGTCATTTTACTCGTCGGAAAAGACGAGAAAGCTGCCCGACTGCAGGGTTCGAAATTCACCTTATGAACCCAGGAGCATTTTTTGGCCCCTGGCCTTCCTAGTATACATCTGACCCAGGGGACATTGGGCAGAAACCAGGGGCCATTTTGAAGATGTTCAATTTTGCTTAATTTCAACTGGATTTTAAGTTTGTGGAATTGAAAGAAATGATTTTAACTTTAGAATGAACACACTCTTCAAAAGAGGTAAGAACTTCGTATTTGGAAAATCGAAAAGAATCGGCGTACTTGACCATTGATCGCGATCCAAACAGTGCGGACTCATGAGCTTTGTTGCTTTTATTCTATGGTTTCAAGCCAATTATGTTTTAAAAATTTGTACCAGGTCAAATATTACTGTGAGGATCGAGCTATTCATCAAATGTCGTGAGGAAGTAACTCATTTTACTGTACTTTTGACTTTGCTTTGCTCCCAGCTTCTGGGGGTCATTTTTGGCCCCTGGGTATCTGCAATTTTCCCATCGCTAGGCGCAACTGAGGTATAGCTGGGTGCAATTAGCGCCGTGGCTCCCGTGAATTTCGAACCCTGGTATATCAATGTTTGCAGTAATTTGTATTAACCTTTAATGCATCTGTGCTTGTTTACTTTAATGTATGTTTTCATCGCCATGTATCAAGGATGATGAATTGCTTTATACCGTAGTGTATTGCTCATTATTTTCGACATTTTTTTCCAAGCCAGTACTTCATCTTTCTTCCAAAAAATGGCAAAATTTATTACATATCAAAAACTGAAAACATTGCACAGAGCAATGCCACTGTAACCTTACTCTTTTAATAGCCACTAGTTTCCTTCCCAGAAATAAAAAAAAAGATTAAAATGTTTTGGTAAAATGTGCTCAAGAAACAAGTTCAAAGAATTGGTTTGCCTCCTGCTAACTGAGATTCTTAATTTTTTGTTGTGTTGTGTTGTCAAGCAATTAAACACGATTGTTATTCAGATTATCATCATCATCATTATCATCATCATCATCATTATCGTCATTATCATGAGCCACACTGGCTCGGGAAAATGGGCAATCGCTCTTTTTGCATCAATTTAAAGAGGAGTATTTTTATATATCTTCTTAATTTTCCTTCATCCAAGGAAAGTCCAACACCCAAGTCCTACATATACGATCTGGCAGCTGTTGTCGTACATCATGGAAGCGGGTAAGGCTCCAAATTTAGTTTACAGCACTGAAACAAAACATCCTTTTTTAAGAAGCGTGTATCTTTGGGTAAGGTACAAAAGCTAGTTGTCTTTTTATCAGTGTTTGAAGTTTAGATTGAGGCTTTTTCAAAGAATGTCAGTTTATTGGGTAAATCTATAAAGTTAGTGATAGTAGTAGTAGAGGTGGTAGTGGTAATAGTAGTGTAGTGGTGGTTGTAGTGGTAATATTAGTGGTGGCGGTAAAGGTAGTAGTAGTAATAGTAGTGGTGGTGGTGATGGTGGTAGTAATGACAGTGGTATTGGTAGTTGTAGTGATGGTGGTGTTGGTAGTAGTAGTAGTGGGTGTTGGTGATAGTAGTAGTGGTTGTAGTGGTAGTACTAGTAGTTGTAGTGTGGTAGTAGTAGTGGTAGCTATAGTATTGGTGGTTGTGGAAGTAGTAGTAAAATTTATTTTACCAGAATAGTCTCATCAACAATACAAATAATTAATTTCAATAGGGGCCCTAAAAACGTTGAAACAACTCTTTCTAGGAATACGTTCAGCTTAGGGTGAGGCACTGAAGCTGAAGATTTTCCATAGATGGCATAAAATTTCAGTTTTGTTTTTTTTTCTGAAAATTTCAGAGAAAAAAATATTATCGCAGATCTGCTTATAAACCAAATTTGCAGAAATTTGTTTTAGAAGTTTTGTATTTTTTGTTTAAATGTTTATGAAATTTGCCATTGGATTCTTCTGACATTCAGAGAGTGAAGGTCTGGGTTGACCGTGCTGTCACGCTCTTGCCTTTTTGCCCAATAAAATTATGTTTTATTCAAAGTTTGTTCTGTTGTTGAACTTTTGTCTTTTTGTTTGCCACACTGGAGGGTCATTTGATTTCTCATTTAATCATTTTTCTGCACGTAAGTCGATTTCGCCACAAAATCGTCACTCCTGTTTTTCCCATAAATTGTCACTCACACAAGCTTGTTGTTGCAATTGACATTTATTGGCTCACAATAATTATTCCTTGCATAAACCTCTCTGTTCTCTCTCAGGCCACACCCCATATCCTATTACACATTAACTCACTTCCGCTAATTTCCAAGTAAAATTATTTTTTTCTTTTACTCTTCACCATCTTCTGGAAAAACAAAAATATCGTTGCATGGAGCCCCTACGGTCATGAAAAAACCGAAAATGCAGGTAGAATTCAAATTTTAGTCCTGAAGAGTTCTAAAATTTGGTGGTTTCACTTTTATGTCTGTAATTCCCTGAGAATGTTTGAAATTATCAGTCAAAACGCTTATATCCTTATGAAGCTTATTAACACTAATGACTTTTGTGGATTTGATTATAAAATTTTGTTCAAGCCTCATTCCGACACACTAAGCTATCCTGAATGAGTAGGTTTTGACACAGCACAGGTTTTGGTCAATTCTGTATTATTGGGATTTGACACACCAAGCTATCCTGAGTGAGTGGTTTTTAACACAGCACAGGTGTTGGTCAATCCTGTATTATGGGGTTTTGACACACCAAGCTATCGTGAGTGAGTTGGTTTTGACACAGCACAGGTGTTGGTCAATCCTGTATTATGGGGATTTGAGACACTAAGCTACCCTGAGTGAGTGGTTTTTAACACAGCAAAGTTGTTGGTCAATTCTGTATTATGGGGATTTGACGCACCAAGCTATCCTGAGTGAGTGGTTTTGACACAGCTCAGGTGTTGGTCAATCCTGTATTATAGGGATTTGACACACCAAGCTATCCTGAGTGAGTGGTTTTTAACACAGTACAGGTGTTGGTCAATCCTGTATTATGGGGTTTTGACACACCAAGCTATCCTGAGTGAGTGGGTTTTGACACAGCACAGCAATTGTCCAATCCTATATTGCGGAATGTTTGCAAAGCTTTTTTCAATTTTTTATCTTGAAATTTCGTCTTCAGGGAGAGATTTTGAACAAAAACACAATCAGGAAGGGTCTTTGTTAATTTTGTCAAATTCTGATTTTTCTTCATCGTTCCTCAGGGTGACAGCTGGACACTACACAACCTTCGCTTTCCATGATGGTAAGTACTTGTTACTCGGCTAGTTGATATAATGACGATAGTAATATGATGATTGTGGTAAGATAAGACTAATTTTGACATCATATTTCAAGTGTACGCAATGCATACAGGAAATGTGATTACACTTTGTTCGCAACTTTCTGGGCTTGATAATCAAAGGCCTGTTAACTTTAATCCCCGGTTGAGCAAAAATTTAACAAGTAATTTCTTTGCCAAGGTAATATTTATGAATTTTATAAAATGCTTTTAGATTTTCCAAGGAAACTAATTATTAATCCCAGAATTACAACTCCGATCAGTGTCTACAAGGCTGGAAGCAAAAACATGGGTTAAAAATTTAACCACGGGCTGCTGCTGGTAAACTTTAAAACAACTCGGCCCTGATGATTATACTGTAGTGAACAGGAGGGTAAATACATATTTCGGTGAGGAACTCTTTCGAGTGAAGAAAAATTGGGTCCAAGAGATCATCCACGTTCGATAATTCTATACCCCGTATTTTGCTATGTTGCCAGTAAGGTGAGTCCAGGTGGTGTAGTGATTATCATACCAGACTAGTAACCAGGAGAGGTGGGTTTGAGTCCCGGTCGGGGTATTCAAACCAATTTTTTCATACGAGTGTGTCGAAAGGAGAAAAAGTTGCTACTTGATGCTATTTGATAATATTTATTTCTAACTTTGAACATGAGGGTGTGCTTCTCCTTCTAAAATGTTCTACAAAAGATCTAGTATTTGATGGAGCCGAAACCATTAGCAGAATTGCACACATTTTGGACATCCTGGCTTAGTTTGATCAGTTACTGATTGAGATGTAAAAGCCACTGCAACACTATAACGACATATATCTATGTATGCTGTTCAGTAGTATTTCACTTATGAAATTGTTGCCAGCGTGGTGGTCCCTGATGGAGTAGTGTTTAGCACAACTGACTGGAATACAAAGAGACGTAGGTTCTCATACAACCAATTGTTTCTGATGTGTCTATTTATTCTTTACTATGACGTTGCACCTCAATATGTGGCGTTAACCACAATGCGTACCGATTGTTTATGTTACACCTAAAAAATTCAGTTAATGAAGTGCGATAAGATCAGTATAAATTTACAGCTACGATTTAAAACCATAAAATTTAATGAAATGAAAAATCTTAGATCAGAATTAAGATGATTGACATTAATATCTTCAAAAATCGGCTTTCTTTAGATCTCAAAATAATTTTACTTCCTTTAACGTTAAAAACACTTCATTTATTAAACACTAAAAAAAAACATTGAAGAGTGCGAGAAATTATAACGAAGCTATTTCAAAACTTTTAGGAAATGGCAAAAAACAAAATTACATTGGTGTGGATTTGACTCTGCCCTGCCTTCCTACTCGGTATTTTGTTTTGTAACGTGTTATTTCAAATTTAATGAAAGGCGTCTGTCTCCCAGTTTCTTTTGTGCGTTTCTTATAGTTCTGTCAATTTTCAAATGGATAATATCTTAGTTTGCTTGGGGCAGGCAATTACAGCACAATAGTGTTTTGAATTTCTTTAAGGGGGTACACACAGACCGTTGTGTATCTCCTACCAGTTTAAATGGGCAAGCTGGCCCGAGACTATACTACGGCAATTGGCAAACAGGAATCAGTTGTTACAGGTGATCGACAGATGTGGCTGTGATACGCGGGGGCTGCGGTCACCAGCAGTGTTCATTTAGGGGTCATTCGCAATATCAATTGGCCAGTATTGCTAATTGAAAAAGCAAAATGAACTAGCCGAAATTGTTGACCACCAGATAATCGCTGGTCAGACTAATTAAACCTGCTAGTATTAGTTTTAACGCGTAAATTTTTCTGAAAAACCTTACGGAGAGCAGGTTTCATACAGAGTTTGAAAACGTTTTGAAATCCAAAACCTTTCTGGAAATTCGGAAAAAAATGTGGAAAGTGGAGCACATATCGGAAAACAGTTTGGACTTTCTCTGCTTGACCATTAAACGGAAAAAATGACCCAATAAAATGTATTAGAATAATTACCCATAGATACAGGATTACCACGGTCCTTGAAAATCCTGGAAAGTCCTGGAATTGGGGAAAAAATTCCAGGCCCTGGAATAGCTCTTGAACTTGGGTCGTGGTCATTAAAAATCACGCATGTAAATTTTCAAAACTAGAACACACAACACAGACAGTTGAGTGGGTCGCATTGATGAGGTTTAAAACAAAGAAATATACGCTGTGGGACTCAGAAAGGTGGTCGTTAGTCGTACTAACGGAGTTATCGCATTAACGAAGTGATTTAATAAGAAGTGGTTATAACGCGGTGGCCGTATATATAAGGCCGGGTTTCACTGTATGGCATTGTACTCTTGCAGGTTCCATATAAATTATTCGTTGAGCCTTGATAAGGGGTCTGTTGATTCTGTGAATTTGTAAATCTGAAAGTAGCATTTCGAAATGTTTTTTTTTCGAGTACATTCACAGGAAGTATAGCTTTTGGAAATATTTAGAATTTGTATCAAATGTCAAAGGTTTTGCCCATCAAAAATATTTACCGCAAAGAAATGTGTAACAAAAATTTGTGTCTGTGTGTCTTTGCAGGTGGGTGGTACAACTTCAATGACAGTACGGTCACCCGGACAGACGAAGATCACGTGGCCAGATGCAAGGGTTATATTTTCTTCTACACTCGCCGCCACCCAGATTTGTCCATTCTCGAAAAGCTAAGGCATTAAAACAACTCTCGATAATAAATACTTCATACTATTACATCCAATGGCCTGACAAAAGAATAATGATTGGTTCTTATCATTTAAGTTCATTTGTGAAGCTGAGAGTTGGGCTCCGAATAAAATTACTAATATAAACGGTGTTTGATATTGAGTTAGCAACCAACCTCTTGAAATTTCCTGTGTTCATTGCTTGACAAAAGCTACATCCTTTTTCCAGCCTAAGTGGCCCATTACAGCCGGTGCGTATCTCAGGTTTATGTAGTGTTAAGCGGATGAGAGATTTTTCCAGTGCACCGATCACGCCCCCGTTATTGCTTGACAAAGTTGAGTAGATACGTGTTTTAAACCTTTTTTACCATTTGCTTACCGAAAATGATGTTATTTTTGGCATGTGCTTTATCCTTTCATTGGCGAGTAACCAAATAACCCCTAAACCCTCTTCAATCTCTTCAGGATATGGCGGCTCCTGACACGACCTGCGTATTATAATAACCTAACTCTTTCTACAACATTTTACAATACATTTCTACAATTTTATTGAAGATTAACAGGGCTTCTTAGTGTTCCGTTTCTCCGTTAATCTTGACGACATACTGCGTATAGTACCGCACTGCTTAGCGTATACTGCGTACAGTTACTCCACTGCTTAGCGTATACTAAGTATAGTTACTCCACTGCTTAGCGTATACTGCGTATAGTTACTCCACTGCTTAGCGTATACTGCGTATAGTTACTCCACTGCTTAGTGTACGAGAAGTTGGTTGCTAGCTGTAAATATCAGCTGGTATCAAAAAAGGGTTGGGCATCACTGTACATATCCCCCCTCTCTCTTATCGCTCCTATATGATATATAAATGCAACACTTTGTACAGATGAATAAAATCTTTTCGTCGATTTGCATCAGTGAAAGTTGTTTGATTTGGGGTAAAGTAATTAAATTGCTAAATTTTTATAGCCACTTGTCATCAATCACGAAATCAAAATTACAAGTCTGCTTGTGCGCACATTCAAAGTTAAAGTCGATCTCTAAGACAAGCTTTTGTCACAGGTTTTGGAGGATTACGACATGCCAACAGCAAATTACAAGACCCGATCGGATGACCTCCCTCCTTGAATAGTCCGCAACCAACACTCAAACTTTAGTCTGATGATAGCGAAAGTGCGAAATTGCAGAAACTTTTAACGTTTATGACATTTTGTCTTTTATCCGTCTTATAATTTTTACCCAGCTCTGCGCACGGTCCTAGAACTCATACGATGCAGTGAAAACTCGTTTATAATTTTGAAAATTTCTTATTTTTGGCTCATTTTTTGTTTGTTTTTTAGGCTGGCAGTATTTTGTTCTTGAAAAGTCAACACTTTGAATTGCAAATTGTGTGTTTATTTTACAGTAAACAAAATCGATTACCATTGTTTTAACGCCAGATAAAGTATGTAACATATTTTTTCCACTTGGTTATGACCTTTCCAGAATTTTTTTAATTTTTTCCTTCGGCAAAGATGAAAAACCGCTCGCCATGGCTTGTCGTCAGGTTTCCCGCGGTTCATTAAAAGTTGGATTTTATTATTCTTTTGTTTACATTAAAATGCCCTCCTGCCTCGTTCTTGAGTTAAATTATCAAAAGAATATGTTACTCCAAACGAGGCTAGTATTAGGCTAATTTGAAGTAGACAAAAGAATATTAAAATCACTCGCCATTTATGAATAAGGTCTATGCTTGAGATCGTAAATGGCATTAAATTTCATGAAAAATTTAACTTTTCTTTCAATAAACCTAATCGGCTTCCCTCAATGTTTTCCCAATATAGTCCTTTTGGGAAATAAGGTTATTTGTTTTCAATGCTGAACATTCTTTCGTGTTTTTCTCATTAGCAGATCTGAAACAAAAAATATTATTTCCCAAGAGGACTGTATTGGGAAAACATTGAGGGAAGCCGATTGGGTCTATTAAATTACGGAGCTTGCTCTTCGATCGAGAACAATCACAGCATGTCAACGTAGCGTGTGTTTACCATGGGATACATCAAGTGTTAAAACACTACTCTTATCTCTTATAAAGATTCCATTTTCTGCTTTTTTTATTTTGAGTTTTTGGCGGTATTTAGGTCTTAAATTTTCTCATTATTGGCATTAAAAAGTTTTAGAAATGCATTAAACTTGTTCAGTCCTAAACTGAAGGATTAGCTTTGCGAAATGTTTGCCTGTCAGACTCCAAAGAAAAATATGCAAGTTGTTCTGAGTACTCATCTTTCACTGACTGGTGTGTTCGTATAAGTATAATAAAAAGCTAAAAACTCCCCAATTTTCAAATGTCAAATTTTAGAACTCAAAAGTTTTGAAAAAACTTTTTGAAGGTCCTAAAAAATCTTCGGTAATGAAAGACTGCAAGACCAAATCCATACTCGTTTTTTCATCCAAGTTTTGGGATGAAAATAGAAGCCGAAATTGTTGTAACTATGAAATTCGTTATCACCGAGTGAAATAGTCGCGGTATACTTTTTTACACTCAGCATCGGAATAAGCCGTGCGGTGAAAGTAAAATGTTCGCGCGAGAGGTCCTAAAATTTCATTTAGTATAAAAGGTCCTTCAAAGTTGTAAAAAAGCCCTAACATTTCATAGAAATAATCTGTACAAACTCTATGCCTATGGTTACCATATTTTCCGTTTGCATGTTGCATCATTGGTCTCAAAAATTGGTATCGAAATTTAATTCTGAATCCTATCAACTGTATTATGCATGCCTTGGAAAACTATATGGTTTAAGCATTATTTCAAATTTTATTTCATAAACATTTTGATTTACTCGATGTTTTTTTCGCCGAGTGATAAGGCGCTACACCACAACGCAGAGTCGCGTTTATTAAAAGTCAGAAATCAATTTATTTGCGACAAATTTATGAGTTGGGTTTATTATATGCTTAGAAGTGTCATTGACATAGTGAATTATAAATTTATGAGATTTTTCAATGTTATGTTTGAACTTACGCCTTGAAATTATGGCGGCCATGTTGGTGGACATGTCGCCATACATTTACACTAAATATATTCGGAGACTTTGTTCGCCAATAACTCCGTAAAGAAATGCTGTTTTGCTTCATAAATTGTCCCAGAGCCGATGTTTCAATTGCTCGACAAACCGGCGAGCCCTTTATCTTATTTGACAAAGGAATCGATATTTCGAAATTTCAAAACATCGACTTACCACATGGTAAGCAAACAAAGAAAAGGTTCGGCCTTTCAAGGTTTTTTTTTCAAAATTTTTTTTAGACCAGTAAGGAAAACTTTATCACTACTGGTTGAACGAATGCTTCAGAATTAGTATATCTGCCGAGTTTAGCTTCATGCCCCCCGACATACAAACGTCGGTAAAGTTTCGCAGTTTTACGGAGCTGTACATTTGCAAATTTTAATCACCACAAAAATGGTAAATTTCGTAATTTTTAGGAGCTCTTTCCACTGATATCGAATGATTTTGGCTACTTTGTATTTATCAAAAGCTACGAACGCGTGACATTAACTGTGAAAGGGGCTATTAAGTTTCTGTTTTAAGGTTACCGTAAACCTTCAGGGGTGTTTGGCGTCAAAACGATACAATGCATCTGTTTTAAACCGTAGATACCTAAACCTGTATATCAAATTAAAGCTTATAAAGCTGGCTTTCGAACTATATTAAAAATTTTGAATTGAAATCAATCTTTAAATTTTTTACGTTCTCTAAAAACAATTGACAAAATCGCCTTTCGAAAGTTACAAGTCCAAGCGGTTATTGTTATTTAATGATTTAATCAATCCTCCAGTTTCAAGACCAAAAGTGCTAGAAAAACGTGTCTGCGTTTTTTCATATTCAATTGCAGAGAAAAGTTATGGCGTTTTTTTGAATTAGGGTTTAAAAAGTCTAGAGACCGTACAAAAATTGTTCTAAAACAAAAGGTTTTTCGAAAAACAAAAAACGCAGACACGTTTTTGTTCATATATTTAGGAAGATACTGTGTAAAATTTAGGGGAAACAAACAAATTCCCTTTGAGTTGGAACTCTCGAAAGGCGATTTTGTCACTCGTTTTTAGGGAACGTAAAAAAATCTAGAATTTTATTTTAATTCAAAATATTTAGTATAGTTCGAAAGCCAGCTCTATAAGCTTTAATTTGATATTTGGATTTAGGTATCTACGTTTTAAGACAGATCCACTGTATCGTTTTGACGCAAAACAACCCTGAAGGTATACGGTAACCTTTACTGGACTCCACGCATCTCCTGTTTTTTTGTCTTTCTATTTCGTAGAGAGAACTCAAAAAAGTGCATGTAAAGAAACTGGGGACGAGAACAAACTGTCGGAATCCAGTGACATGTTACGTCACGCCTAACTCGCCGAAAAAGCTTTGCACTCGTTAGAGACATCATTTTAAAGCTGGATTGTAAAGAGACGTCGCGACAAGTGACAGAAAGTTTTCAACGCATTCAAGAACTGTTCTTCCTGGTTTGGTTGTTTATGTTGTGCCATCATAAATAATACATACATTTTTTTTCCAATAAATTATAAATGCGACGAAGCGCACAATAAAATCAAGGGGCTTATCGAGGCATGGGCCGGCTTCCTCAAAAATATAAACACAATAAATATAAGTGGGGGACGTGTGGTTTACAGATAACATTACGAATAATTAGCAATTATTGAATGAGGCTGAGTAGGATATGAAGAATTCTGCAGGAGGGTGTTATTAACATCCTCCGAGATCTGCAGAATTCTTCATATCCTACGAAAGCCGAATTTAATAATTGCTTAAACTCTTAAAGGAGAAAATGAGCTGGGAAATATTTTCTTCGCTCAAACTTCTAAAGCTACTCGCAGCCATTTTCGCGCTCAACAAAAATAACACAATCTCGTCCCCTGCTTTTTTTCGGTCAACGGTTCAATAATTTTCAGCGGGCTGCACTTTTGACGTCATTGATTCAATATGACGAAGATTCTTTCCAAATTTGGTGAACAGCAGCTGGTTATGGTGAATTATGCGTGAGATTTTAACCAATCAGAAACGGGGAAATATTTTAAATGAATAATAAAAACAATTATTATATAGATAACACCCTCCTCGACCTGCAGAATTCTTCACATCCTGCTCAGCCTCATTCAATAATTGCTAATTATTTACTATCTCCGAACACATATTAATTTTTATAGTGTTTCAAATCTGAAATGAAATTTTGATATTCAAAAATATTTCTTGTATGAAGATTCTAGCTCTATCATGTGCAAATGCAATATAAAAATTAAAATATATTGAAGAACGATTTCAATATTTGCTTTAAAGCGGCGTGTTAGCCACTTATAAATTCATAAAAATGTTTATTAAGGCAGTAACTTTTCTAGATAAAATTAATTACAGCGCCTGTACAGCAAAACCTTTCAGCCTATTTGTCTTTTGAATAATAAATCAACTATAAGTCGCTCAAGGCACAGCAGGTGCGTTAGAAGAGTTAAGGTTACCGTATACCTTCAGGGGTGTTTTGCGTCAAAACGATACAATGTGTCTGTTTTAAACTGTAGTACCTAAATCCATATATCAATTAAAGCTTATAGAGCTGGCTTTCGAACTGTACTAAAAGTTTTGAATTAAAATGAAATTTTATATTTTTTTTTACGTTCTCTAAAAACGAGAGACAAAATTATCTTTTGAGAGTTCCAACTCAAAGGGCTTTGTTCGTTTTCCTTAAAATTTGCGCAGTAGCTTCTTTAATATATGAAGAACGAAAACATGTCTGCGTTTTTTGTTTTTCGAAAAACTTTTTGTTTTAGAGCAATTTTTGTACGGTCTCTAGACTTTTTTTTAACC
>JAOCPT020496535.1:0-12419 GCA_026546935.2 Palythoa grandiflora
CTGCTTCGAGCAAAATCTTACGTTTGCAAAACGTAGAAAGTTGGAGGTAACGATTTAAATCGTTTAATTTACCTGACCAATTTAATATCGCTTTAGTTTTCATTGTTGAGTTGGCGTTAAAAGGTCATTTCAATAGTTATAGAGTGTTTGCAATACCCTCACAAAATAAGACAGCATCAGTCAATGGTTTGCTTCGCGCAATTTCCCAGGAATTCATTTGTGACCCTGCATGCGATTTCGGTGTAAATGAAAAAAGACGTTTAACCGTCTTTTTTTAAAAAGACGGCAATCACCGTCTTTTCACCGTCTTTTTACCGTCTTTTCACCGTCTTTTCACAGTCTTTTCATCGTCTTTCTTTTGAATATCGTCTTTTTGAAACAAAGGAAGCGTCTTTTTATAACAAAGAACCAAGCGTCTTTTCCGTCTTTTCGTGACAAAGGGATCCGTCTTTCTTTTGTATTCGATTATAATGCATTCAAACATTGTTTTTATAATAAATTATTAGTGTAGATTTTAACTCGATATCATTTTATCGCTTCAATAACCAAGTTATTAAATAAAAATTGCGAAGTAAAACAGCTGTACGGGATGTAATCCTATAAATATGAGCGGCTGAGCGCCAGTCAATAAGTTGCATTAATTTTCATTTACATCCTACGGCTACAGCAATATGCGGTCAAATTTGCACATCTACAAAACTTTGTTTGTAATTTTCTTTTGCGTGTGGATTAAAATTATTATTGACAGTTAAGCAAAGTTTTAAAACTGTTGGAAACAAAACTAGACGTAAATACCTAGCTCTATCCTGCACTTATGTCGATCATGACGCTTTCATATCCGAGCACCGCTGATTAAAAATTATTTGTTGTGGAGTTGTTGCCGTAAGCTAAACCATTAACTCAACTAAATGCCTTAACTAATCATCAGATTTATAATTTTAATGTCAAAACATACCAGTATACTACGGACTCTTTTCAGAATCAAAACAAGTTTGCAAATTTTAAAACTGGAACGGAGCGATACTTGTTAATATTTTAAATTTAAAAGTTTCTAATAATAAATAAGTCTGACTCGAGCATTCCCCTAACTTTGAGTTAAATAAACTATAAACGAGTGGGACACTGTGTTTAAAAAATACTAAATGCACAATTCATAATTTTCGTTTGCACATTGAAAAGAACTCGGAATTGATCATTCAAATCTCCACGCGGAGTGAGAAAATTACAATTCAAGCACAAAGTTTGCGTATATTAAAATAAACAACAAATTTCAAACAATAAAATACAGGCCTGGAAGAGTGCTTGAGGCTGCAGTTTCATACCGATTATTCTCAAAATTTACTTTGTTTTGTATTTTAGAGAAATGAAATATTAAAAACAAGAAATGGCAATCGAAAATACTATTAAGAAACACTCAAATTTACCTCACAAAGATAACTACGATTTGCTAACGAAGCTGTTTTGCAAGCGACATGGCATGTGATCTCTTGTGTTGTGATTGGTTATTGCACCATCTATTGTTACAGACTTACAACGATGACTAGTACCCAGGCCAGCCACAGAAACGATCTTAACTAAAATCATTATTTGGGTCATCTCGGAACCAATTCTACACCAGTTATAACAGACCTTATTCGATATCCTCGATGTTTTCCCAATAAAAACAATTATGAAAAATCGGCTCAACTTGCTGACTTTTGTTCAAATTTGTTAATGCAACGCTCTCAAGCAATATTGAACCTAAAAAGGTGATTTGATCTTGAAAATGATAAGAAAATTAATTTGTTAACTTAATTTTAAAAATTTTTCTCTCATCGCTATCATTCAAAAACCTACAAATTCTTGATTTTCGCATTTTTTATTTACAACTGCGCCCTTGTTTAAAAGAACAGAAACTGTGCTACAATTCCTTTAAAGTCTTATATACCATAACAAACAAAGCATTTGTCTCCAACCAGTTATCAGTTTATTAGCTTAAAATATTTACAATCTTACACATAAATGCCATTGAAAAATTACAAACATAAGTAAAACTAAACAATTTTTTTCAATTTCGTGGCTCATGGGTTGCTTTCCTTCTTTCCATATTCATAAATGCCTTTCTGTTGCGGCACTTTGAATTAATACGATCCTCAACTAGCTTCCACGACTTCTCCCAATTCTCAAACCCGTTAAGTGGATGAGCATGATAAGATAATCCTGAAAAAATTTAATAACAGCGCTCTTAGTTTACACAAAATCGTTGGAAATATAAATTTATTTAGCAGTATTCCAGAAAGCCCTCGTCAACATTTATGCTGCGGCTTTGATATACAATGAAACATGTTTAAGCGGATTCTATTTTAGACGTAACGAAGGTTACCTGCCAAACGTGCTTCCATGTATTTATTTGCAAATAAAATTTTGAACCTAAAATATTTAGCCGCTTATAAATTATCCGATTTATCATCAGCAGGTACACTTTCTAAATTAAGCAAAAAGCAAACAAGATTTGTGTATTTACCAATCTTTAAAATAACACAAAGAGAGAAATTTTCTGGGCCCTGACAATAAAACACGGCAATAATTATTTGTAAGTGGCCTGCTAAATTGTGTTTGGTTAACTTACTTTGTATGAGACCCATCCGAGAAGGATCAAGTTGCTGTTTAGAAACGCCGTTACAATTTGACAAAGCCTGTTCCGTTGGAGAAAATAAAGCATCCACAGCTTTTAGCGCGACTTTCGCCCGTGATGCCTGTCGGAGGGCCACCTTTAGTTTGGCTCGTTTGCGCGGAGTATATGCCAGAATTTCGTCTTCTATAGTTTGCATAGTAGTGGAGCTGGCACCCGTTTCTGGAGGTATCAGCTGTCGAGCAACTGGCTGTCGTGAAATTTGCTGGTGAGTCGGACCGTCATGATGAGGTTGCTGTTGCACATAGTCACATGCCGGAAGTGTAGGCTGCAATGGAGTTGAGGTGCACGTCGTGGCGCTGAATGAACTGGTGTCTGATGCGTTGCAGAGCAGTGATGAAAATTCGTTAGGCATCCCAAACTACAATTTTAGGAAAAAAAAATATTCAAAACTGATTTTGAACTCAAAACCCACAAAAAAAATTAAAAACGATAATATTATTAAGCTTGACAAGTATTATAGTTATTAAGCTTACGTTGCAATTTGTTTCCAGCGCAGAAACTCTTTTTCCGAGAAAGTCTAATTTCTTCTCGATGTTGCCAAGGCGACCCCGCATTTCGGATTGTAGGGCATTTACGCTGGTACATAATTCAGATATCATCTGCAAATCAACCAATGCAAACATGATGTGACTCGATACATGGCTAAACATATGAAATAAAATATTTAAAAAATAATGCAGATTGCAGCTTGCACATGAATTTTCAAAAAAACAAAACTTAAAAACTTACAGCAATAACAGATGCATTGTCATCCTGACGTCTGCTTTCTTTTTCTGTCTGTTCTCTCTCTTCTCTCATACTGTCTTGCCAATCTTCCCATTCCCTTTCTTCCAGCTCTAATTCTCTCAGTTCTCTTTCTTTCTCTCTTTCCTCTCGCTTTTTCTCCTCTCGCTTTCTACACTCTCTCTCCCTCTCTTCTCGTTCTCTCTCCTCTCGCTCTCTACGCTCTCTTTCCTCTCGCTCTTTCTCCTCTCGCTTTCTACGCTCTCTCTCCCTCTCTTCTCGTTCTCTCTCCTCTCGCTCTTTATGCTCTCGCTCTTTTCGCTCTCTCTCCTCTCGCTTTCTAAGCTCTCTCTCCCTCTCTTCCCGCTCTCTCTCCTCTCGCTCTTTACGCTCTCTCTCCTCTCGCTCTTTACGCTCTCTCTCCTCTCGCTCTTTACGCTCTCTCTCCTCTCGCTCTTTACGCGCTCTCTCCTCTCGCTCTCTTTCCTCTCCCTCCCTCTCTACTCGCTCTATACGCTCTCTCTCCTCTCTCAGACGTGCATGTTGCATTTGTTGTTGTTCTTGTTCCGCTACAAATTTCTTGTAGAGCTCCAACTCAAAGGTGGCAGGCGCGGCTCCACATACTGCGCGTGATGAGTTTAAATCATTATCTTTGGATACTGTGGCATTTTTCTTGGCTGGCTTTTTTTTAGTTTCTGGCCCTGTCAAATATACCAAAAGTTCAGTTCAAGTTTTAAAAAAGCAACATTAACTGAACAAAAATGTGAACAAATGGAATACAATTTTACCTCGTTTGCGTTTTGCTGTCCATGATGATCTAATTTCAGCCTCGTACCACCTTGTACCATGTAGAACTTTAACTTTCTGGCCAACAACCAGGTCTTCCTCCTTTGGTTTGATTTCTTGTCGCTTTTTAAGCTGCTCGACTCCATCCCATGCATCCCGGGTTTTCCAACATATTGACACTTTAGCATTCTTGGACATGATTGCATACAGATAGTTTGACCGTTACTGATACTTTGGTAGTTCAAGTTGCGTAGCTAATACAAGGTTATAAATAAAAAGTTATGGCTTATGACAACTGTATTTACATCCTGCATAAAACAAATTAATTAACGTCACAAACAAATGAATGACACATACATTGTTCTTCGTGATAGGATTATCTAACAATTGAACTTAAAAGTTCCCTGACCTCAAAAGCTTTTAAAATACATATCTCCTGATATAATAAACGGAGAAAAACGATTCGAACGCGAAAACAATTATCTTTTTGTACGCTTTTATTCTGAAACCGTATTTATGATGCGCTTTGCAATTTGGCATGATAAAATAGCAAGATTTATGAAGGCGCTCTCGCTCCATTGTTCTTTGACACGTTCTGAGTTTTTATACCTTTGACTTTTAAAAACATATCTCCTGATATAATCAACGGAGAAAAACGATTAAAAAGCGAAAACGATTATTATTGTGAAAACTCAGTTTATTCTGAAGTTGTATTCTTGAAGCGCTTGGCCTTTTTAATATGAAATAAAAATGTGGAAGGAAATATTTTATCAAAGAGACTGGCCTGCACTTCATCCTTGTTTTACCTTTTGCTCGCACTTTTGTTAGTAGCTTTCTAAATTGAAATAATATCATTCAACTTCAAACCTATTGAGGATCCTTTGTTTGTTCATTTAAAGGTTGTTTACATTGATGCATAATTATACTAATTAACAATAAATGTCCTTTTATTTTAAGAACTGGATTTTTCCTTGTTATTGCCAGTGAAAGAGTTCTTATAGGAACTGCATCTTTTATTCCTGGCTTTTTAGTTGTGAACGGTTCTTTTGGAGCCACTAGTTTAACAGTTCTTTTGAGAACTACTATTTGCAATTCGGGTTTTTGACTGTGAAAGGTTCTTTTAGAGCCACTACTTCAATAGTTCTTTTAGGAACTACTGTCCGTTACGCGTTTTTAACGGTGAAAGGTTCATTTAAATAGCCATTACTTCAACAGTTCTTTTAGGAACTACTGTCCGTACTCGTTTTTTTTTCACTGTGAAAGGTTCTTTTATAGAGCCACTACTTCAACAGTTCTTTTAGGAACTACTGTCCGTTACTCGTCTTTTAACTGCATGTGAAAGGTTCTTTTATAGAGCCATTACTTAAACAGTTCTTTTAAGAACTACTATCCGTTTCTGATTTTTCAACTGAAAGGTTGTTTAAGAGCCACTACTTCAACAATTCTTTAGAGCACTTTGGGCCATATTTTTTTTAAAGATCAACGATTCTTTTGAGATTTAAGTGCTTTGATAGTATTGTTATTCTGAATAACAATAAATGGATTTCACTGATACCTGTCCTATTGCATCGTCGGAGTTGTTGCAATCTGAACTCTGTGTTATAGCCAGAGAATACTTTAATAATCCTCAAGTTTATTCAGTCAATGATGAGTCCGACGAAAGTTTTTCTGAGGACGAAGCGGTGACTGAATCAACTATTGAAGAGGAAGTGGACGGAGAACAACAGGAGAAAGCCATAGACTGGACTGAAGAAGATCAAACGGAACGTAACACGGTCCATGACTTCGTTCAGAGAGGATGTGGCTGCCACATGGGGCCCTCTGGTTCTTCCTGCTCATCTCAATTCACTGTAGAACAAATTCTAACCAGTCGCGGAGATTGTTTGGAACTGACTAGAGCGGAACTAGATTTGGTTATCTTAGGAATGTTTCGGGCATGTCTGTCGAACACTCGCGCTGGTAAACGCAAACGCTGGTCTTGTGTAGAATATTGCTATAGAGGAATTCAAGTTTGCAAGTCTATGTTCATGTTCCTTCATGCTGTTGCTCATACACGCTTGGAAAACCTAAGAAAGCATTTCCAAAGTGTTGGGCTTGTTACACGTGAACATGGAAATAAGCGCAAACTACCTCATAACTGTTCTTCCACTCAAACCGTTAATGATGTGAAAACGTTTATTCACAACTACTCTGAAGAATTCGGACTCATCCTACCAGGAAGAGTTCCGGGATTCAAACGTGCAGATGTACGTCTCCTTCCTTCATCACAATCTAAGGCCTCCGTCTGGCGCCAGTACAAAATAGCCTCCGAAAAGGGGGGAAAACAACCCGTTTGCTACTCCAAGTTTGTTCAGCTCTGGAATAGGCTTACTCCCTATATTGTTTTTATGAAGCCGATGACCGATTTATGCTTTACTTGTCAACTGAACAATAACAAAATACTTCGCTCAGCTAATCGCCCTGAGCAGGAGAAAACTGCTCTTGTGAGAGCACAGGAACAGCATCTGTTCCATTCACAGAGGGAACGTGATTTCTATCGAAATTCATGCAAAGAGGCCGCACATGCTCTTTCAGAGCTTCTTTTAAATGGAGAGTTTCACATAAATGAAAAACATGCCCCATGCTCGTACAAGGGAACTGTCCACTACTCCTATGATTACGCTCAGCAGGTGCACTATCCGTCTAATCCCCTACAACCTGGTCCCATTTACTTTAAAACTCCCAGGAAATGCGCCCTTTTTGGCGTTTGTAGTGAGGGACTACCAAGGCAAGTCAATTTCTTGATTGATGAAGCTGTTTCATGTGGAAAGGGGGCGAATGCAACCATAAGCTATATGCACTATTTCTTTCTTAACTATGGTGTTGGCGAAACTGACGTTCATTTGAATGCCGACAATTGTGCTGGTCAAAACAAGAACAACTACTTTCTCTGGTATTATGCTTGGAGGACAATTAAAAAACTTCATTCAACTATTCTCAGTTCATATCTTTTGCCTGGTCATACCAAGTTTGCTCCAGATTGGTGTTTTGGTCTTGCTAAACAGGCGATTTCTAAAGACTTCGTTTCTTCCCTTTTTGAACTGGCTAATACTATTAACAGGTCTACGGTTTCTGGAGTAAATATTTCGCAGCTTGCTGGCTTGCACAATGGCAACATTATCGTCCCTGTTTATGACTGGATTTCTTTTTTTTCTCCTTATTTCCGCAAACTTTCTGGTATTAAAAATTACCAGCATTTTCGCTTTGACAGTGCAACTCCTGGAGTTTGCTATTGTCGTGAGTTTGTTGATTCCCCAGAGGTTCCGTTTCAGCTGCTGAAAGATGCCTCTATCCTTCCCCCTACTGACACGCTTCCGCAGATAGTTACTCCAATGGGACTGGATCAGGATCGTAAAGAGTATCTTTACAAAGAGATCCGTCAGTTCTGTAAACCAGGAACAGAAGACCTGGTGGCACCAAAGCCATAAATTTGGCGATGATTAAAAATCATAAATTAACGATTTTGCGAGCACACTATGTTTCATGTGCCAACCAACAATAAACGCAGCACTCAGATGATTATTCATCTGAGAATATACAATTATAATACAAATAAAGAAAGCATATATATTAGCTCTGGTCATTCTAAGGGCTGAGAAAAAGGATTTTAAAAAATGACAATAGTCATGGAGAAAAAGTTTCCAATTTCTGCATTTTTGTACAAAATGCAAAATAAAATTTTAGAATTATAAACATCACTGGAAGTTCGAGAGAATGAGAAATAATCAGCGGAAACACAAGCTCAAAGGGCTAATGTTTACGTATTATTTCGAGTTTTCCCAAATCCCTTTAAGCGTTGCTATAATTCTATGGGAACTTGAAAAACAGTTTTTTGTTTCCGTTAATGCGTGGACAAGTGAAGTCCACACAGAGCTATAGAAATCCACTTAGCTTTCAGCCAATCGATCGCGTGCTTTATATCATGTTTTTACAAAATAAATTTAAAATCATAAAATACGATTAAAACAACCCGATATTTTACTGGATTTTTGGATTATATTCAGAATATAATATGGCAAATCAAAGATCAAAAAGAATCTCCCCATGACTCCAACGAAAGTGTATCTATTTACCGATATCTCCGTTATTTTTTTAGCCTGCGTAACGGCTCTTAGGGGGACTGGGGCATGGGCTCTTGAAGAACTGGGACAGTCAGTCCCGGTCCTTCAAGAGCCCAAGCCTCAGTCTCCCCAAGAGCTGCTACGCAAGCTATATTTCTTGAGACGTTGTTGTCAAGATTCTTTTAAAATTTATCGCAGTTTTACAAATACCCAATGGTGTCCGATTAGTTGAACTGCAATAATTTTGCAGCACTTAATTTATAACGTGTTGGCAGTTGATAGAATTTAAAGTATCACAATCATATCACTCAGAACGTGTTTTAAAAGTGAACTTTTGACTTAAAGTCAAATGTAAACAAAGTCAAAGAAAAACATTAATCGAGTCCATGTCTAAAGATACCGATAAACACCTAAACCAACAGAAAATTAATTAAACCAAGAAAGATTGCATGAGCCAATTGCAAAGTCCGGTTGGGAAAATATCTAAAGTTTTCGAGACGAGCGGAAGTGACTGGACTGCCCAGTGGCAGTGGCAACTAAGACGTAGTTCCCAGGCGTCGCTCGAAAAGGGCGGTTTGACGGATAGAATCTGGTCACCACCCGGTAGTTCTAGTACAAGCAGAATCGTAAAATCGACACTCGAAAACACTACGTGCTATTCTGGCTTTTACTTCGGTGAACTTCGTAAGATTTACGATACTTTACAACACAATAAATGATGTTGAAACATTGAAGAAGAAATTTTGAAGACTTGGCCGGACAGTGTTTTCTTATTCTTTCGTTCTTATTCTTTCGTAAATGGTAAAGCACAACTTTCATCAAAAAGTTTTGAATGAACTTGAACAGGATTTATTTACTACCAGCAAATCTAATTATTTTTTCTGCCTGAAGATTTTGAAAAAGAAGATGATAGAAATTTTATTAATCTTATGTGTTCTAGGCAGGGTTAGATTGCCGTCAGAAAGAAAAGATTATACATGTGAACTTGCTGTCGTCCGCGGAGGTGGTGTTTGTTTTCTATGAATTGAAGGTAAAATGATTCCAAAATTCTCAAGTTTTGAATTCATTCTTATTTTTGATTTCACCTTTGAAATTCGTTTTTAGTTTTTAAGTAATGTTGCTGTTTTTAAAACTGACTAGTCCTAGTTCAGTTTAAGTGTTGTCTTGTGATGTTTTAAAATTTCATTTGATTTTTTTCGAACTTGTCGACTGTCACAATCATTGTGCCGGCAGGAGCCTGAGGTCCATTGAATGAAACTATGAATGAGATGATCATATCGACCTTATCGTTAATTTTACTTGATTGGCAAAATATCCAAACAAACAATGCATGAATGTCAAAGATAGTGATGGAAAACTTACTCACATAAATGGCGCTTAAAGAATTACACGGGTTCGTGCAGACATGCATGTTGCTTGTCACGCGCTTTCGTTGCTCGGCTGGTGTTTGTTTTCACAGGAAACACGAAGTTTGTGTTACAACGAAGGCTGCAATATTTTAAAGTTTGAAGCATGGAAAGTTTTGAAACAAACAAAATTTGACATTTTATAAAACAAAGGTAAGTCTATTGGCAAGTTAGTAGCCAAGCGTTCATGCAGATCACAATGATTTACTAATGCAAGATCGAAACTTTTATTGCCAAAGTTGCATACAAAATCTAGGTCTTCGAACGTTTTAAATAATCTTAGTAAGATTTTGAAGTAACGTCTATCGTGTTGAGCAAAGATGCAAAAGATTGTCTTGAAAGTGAACAGGCTCAAGTGGCTGGTATTTATACATGCACGAAAACACGATTCATTTCTTTTATTTTATATTTCACTCTCTAAAAGTTCGTTTCTAATTAAGTTACACTTGAATCGCTTCGCTATGCAGATTGAGCCTGTGATATACTATTAATATTATGTATTCTAATTTAAGCACTTTATTCTTCTGTACCGTCTTTTCCTTTGAATTACCATCGTCTTTTAGAACAATACCTGCCATCTTTTGGTCATCTTTTTCACACCAAAAAGACACCGTCTTTTAGCATCTTTTTCATTTTTCATTTACACTGAAATCGCATGCAGAGTAACATATAAAATTAATAACAAAAAAAATTACCAGTGCATGTCTCTCTAATACATCATTAAACATTAAATTAAAAGTGTACAATTTATCGTCAGGATAATCAAAAGCTTCTGGGACTGACCAAGATGTGAGGGCAATATCAATCAAGAATTGATTTGAAGAGTAATTTTTGAAGCATGTTGTAGTAACTAACATGGTAGTTTTAAATTAATTTGCACTCGCCACTGAAATTGTTCTCATGTCTAATTTAAGTTAAATGGGTCTAATGGTAAAGAAAGTTTTGTAAATATATTTATAATTATTATAATTTTTATACTCATTTAGCAGATAGTACTGTTTTGTCCTTTAAGGACTCATCAGTGTTACTCATAGTCTGATTGAAAACTGTTCAAAATAAATCCCTCACTCAAAGAGCAATAATTAATTATATCTCTCACTGACAATCAGTCAGCAACACTCGTTATTTCTGATAACACGAGAGTCAGTGTGCTTAAATTCAAATTATGAGGCAATATATAATGCAAGAAGAATTAAGTCAAAATACAACAGAAAAAATATACATGTTTTCAAATCATAGAGTGCACAACAAAACACATCCATTACATAAGTATTAATCTGCAGACAGTACTGTTTCATCCTTCAAGGACTCGCCAGTACAGCTGATATTTATTTATTTTTATAATTTCTTGCTGTGTGTCACTGAAATTGTTATTTGGTCTTTATAGCACAATTAAAAATTGAAGAAATAAGCCGAATGTTAAGGACGGGAGAGTTGGGAATCTCGGAGAATCCTGATGAAAGGTAAATTGTGGTTGGCACTTTGCTTATTAAGCCAGTCAGAACAATTATGTATAAATAACCTGTATTTGAAAAACTTGAGAGCTTTTAGGGTTATTTGAGTAATCTGAAAATCTATTTGAAGTATATATGGAATCATGTACCTGATTCTATTAGAACTCAAACTAAAAAACTTTAACAAAAATGGATTTAAAAAATAAGTGAGCTTTAGTTGTGACATGATGATGGCATCGCTAGTCCTCCATATTTGAACCTTCAGTAATGTTGGTCAAGGTAACACAGTATGACTATTCCCAGACTCCAGGCAAGTTAAATCCAAGATTGCAGCTGTACTATGTCAATACATTTCATGTTCATTTTGTCTTGAATGTTCAAGTTCACCTTGTTTACACTGCTGAAAAAATGGATTTATTGTTTTCAATTATTAATAGACTAACATGAAGTATTCTTTGAGAAAATCATGCAGATACAGTGAAAATGTCAGTTTCATTTCTGATTTTTTAGCAGTAATCCTGCAATGGCACAGCCTGGCGAGAATACTGCAGTTCTAACAAAGTTGAAGAATGTCAGAGTTTGATTTTTAAGTGGGAAGTTGGCTGGAACAGGGTGGTTAAGCAATCCCAGATAAAAAATCACGGTCTTATTTTGAACACTCTTACTAATGGACTCTGATAAGAGATTGTTGATAGAATTACAGGCTTAGTTTTAAGGAATAACAGATGACATTGCGTTTTTGTCTCCCCGGTATTGGATCAGAAGCTTGTTTTTGACCCAATAATGGAGCACAAAAAAACTTGGAATGTTGCGAGAACACTCGAAAAGTTTGTAAACACCTCACCTTAGGCTCAGGATTTACCACAGGTGGCCCATGCTAGAGTTGTGTGGATTTTAATCAGAGCAAGCGGCCACCAGTTCGAATCCCGCCGAAGCCAACCATTTTTTTTTCCTTTTTTTCTTTTTGCTTTTTTACCCCTTTTATTCTCCTTTTATTCTTTCTTTTATGATTAAAAACTATTTCCCGAAGGAAACGTGATACTTAAGGCCGTTTATATATTTTTCTCCCCCCACGAAATAAAAATGAACAAGGCAGGAAACTCGGAAGATCCCAAATGCCAGCTACCTCTAATCTTCACCCTCAAAGAGCCCTTTATCTTTATCCAATCGATACGAATCTCTGTACACGTTTCGATCAGTACCTATTCTCGGTTGTGTTCAAATTTCATCCTCATACGAAAAATATTTCTCGAGATATTTTGCTCACAACAACAAA
>JAOCPT020496644.1:0-12419 GCA_026546935.2 Palythoa grandiflora
TGTACCGTACCGTACCGTACCATACCATACTATATCGTATCATATAATATAATATATCATATCATATCATGCCATGTCTTATTATACTATATCATATATGTGATCATGGTTAGTATTTGAGTCCGCAAAATAGCGATATTGTATCGAATTAATGAAGAAAAACTCAAGATTCCTTTAAAATCAGAATTAACCTCAATAAAAAGACTGTTTTTGGAGCAAATGTTGAAACAAATTTTAAATGTTTCAAAGTTAATTAATACTTTTGATTTGGTATACATACGTACATCGCCAAGACGAGGTAGATAAGTGAGTAAGTAGTTGTGTAGGTAAGTGATTGAATATATAGTCGAAGATTAGGCAAATAAGTAAATATTTAAGTAAACAAGTAGATAGAAAAACAGAGGATTAAATGGAGATAGACTTGTATAGAAAAGTAGGAAGTTAGGTAGTGAAGTAGGTAGATGGTAGGTATGATGGTGGATCGATCAGTCAGCCTTAGTTAGGCAGGTAAATAGCTTAACCTAGATACATAGCTAGTACTGAGGTACTTTGGTAAGTTAGGTAGGTAGAAAGGAAGTGGTTATCAACTCACTAGGTAGATAAGTAGAGAATATTTAGACACCTACCACATTTCTACACTGATTTGGCTCTTTTTCACAGAATTTGTGGATAATGGTTCCGAGAGTCAGCATCGCTATCCTTGATGGTTTGTTTCTGCACAGTTCCAGTAAGTGACCAATCATGTTTTGGGTGGGGACAGACACCAGACCGAGGCCTACCAAGAACATGTTACCACGTTCAAGGCTGACCTTATTTTCTTTAATCGCCGCTGTCATAATTTTTGCGCACCCTTCACTTCCACAGTGAGGCAGGGCATCAAAGAGGAACTCACTGGGGATGGTTACAAAAGTATATGTCAGTTATCTTATAACGAAGAAAGATTTGCTGCCCTTTGAAATAACATTTCATCTAAAGTAGAAGACAAATACTAAAGTCCATTTGAACACATTTTTTGAAGTTGATAGATGTTTACCAGATTGGTAGGTTCACTTATACCCAGGTTTTCTATTTAATAGCGTTTAAACTATTTTCAGTAACATTAGATTCCAAACACTCTTGACCTCCAAAAACAGTGACGTGTCTGTCGTTTACCGTATTAGTGCATTGGCACGCAAAAAATATACGGTCGATTTTCCACAATAGGAAATAAGTAGCTGAAGTTAGATATTCTAAATTCTAGCTCTTGTGTTTTCTCTCGAAACTAAAAGAGACAGAAAAACTGAAGTTAACACGGAAACTAAAACATAGAAAAACAACTCCTTTAATGTGCCAGACGTGACCTTGACTGAACGGCGCCATTAAAGCTGTTTAAGCGCAAAATATCTTAAAGAGCCAATTCGAAAGTTAACCATCATCAAGTTTCAAATAAACAAAGAAACAGTTGATTAAACGTTATCATTGAAGTGGCCATCATTTTGCTCGTCTTGAAGAGTAGAAATGATTGGTCTTATTCATTCTAACTTTTGAACCAGTTGTAAAGTGTCATTTATTTGTTTTTCTTTTAGAGTGAATAACTGGTGCTCAGTTCATTCTAACATTTGAATCAATTTATGGAAACTTACAAAGTGACCTTTAATTTTGTTCCTCTTTAAGCCTTTAAGATTTGATAACTGTTTGGATTGGGGAAGGTGGTATTGTACAAGTCTCAGACATTTGGGGGTAATGTACAGTCTCTGTCAGATATTTGGGAGTAATGTACGAGTCTCTGTCAGATATTTAGGGGTGTAATAAAGATAACATCGAAACGCTCTCGGTCAAAGACAAAATAACTATTCGTGGTGGAATTTTTTTAACATGACTAGAAAACATATCCATCGACAACTATTCATAAATGCCAAAAGCAAGGTCAAGTATTTTGTTTGACGTCAAATAGAAGATTGCACAAAAGAAGTATAGAGATTAAAAACAGGATTAGTAATAATTATTTAAAATATTTATTGATGATTATTTTGAATCGTAAAAAAGAACAACACGTTAATATTGATTAAGAAACTTAATCTAGAGTAAGCAAGTCAGTGGAACATATTTGGAGATATTGTATTTTAGTTTTTGTATAATTTGATTGACATCACTTTCATTTGAAAAAATGATATGCCTTCCTTTCTAGAGTGGAAAGACAGAACAGAGGCAGAACAGCCCAACAAAGACGGATTGAAAGTAGTGACCAAGAATCGTAGTAGCCCAACAAACTTACTGGAACTTTTCCTTCTCTTCTTTTCGGCAAACACCTTTCTTGTCACAGTCGAACATGCGTGACCAGACATGCTCTGCGGACTCGGGATTGAGTGTGCGCAGTCGATGGATTACACGTGTAAAGAGGCGTGCGGACTTGGGTTTAGTCTCCTGGGCGGACTCACGGACGAGAGAGATAAACATTTTCTCAACTTCCTCTTTTTGCCTGCTTGCAGACCTGGTCTCCGGGTGCTCAAATAGAAGGGACACAACGCGTGGACCTTGGAAAAAAATTGAGAATCATGACATTTACACAATGAAAAAAGTTCAAATATAAAAACAACACAAAATGTGCAATGTTCCATACGTCGAAACGTCAAATAAACCGAAGAACACGAAGGCAGAAGAACGAAGCAAAAACCTGTTTGCAATAAAAGTATGAGAAAATTAAAACACCTTACCAAGAATTGCACTGCTTGTTCTTTTTGATTTCAATATATTCAAGAGATGTAGAGATTGACTGCAAAAGAAAACGCAAGAAAATGTTCAGTGTTGGGGTTTTCAATTTGGTAATTAAGAAAATGCTCGAATAGTTAAGAGAAAAAAAGGAAAGGGAGGATAGGATTGAACAACATGGGAAAGGAAAAGAAATGAAAGGAGAGGAGAGGGAAGGAAAAAAAGGGGAGGAAAGAACAGGGGAGGAGAAGGGAGGAAAAGAGAGGAGAGTAAAGGAGAGGAGAGTAAAGGAGATAAAGGAAAGGACAGGAGAAGAAAGGACAGGAGAATAAAAGACAGGAGGGGACAGGAATGGAGAAGAGAGGAAAGGAGAGAAAAGGCGAAGACAAGACAGGAGAGGAAAGGCAAGAACAGGACAGGGTAGAAGAGAAAACAGGAGGAGAGGAGAGGAGAGGAAAGGAGAGGAGATGAAAGGAGAGGACATGAGAGAGAAGGACAGGAAAGGACAGGAGAGGAGAGGAAAGAACAGAATAGGAAAGGACAGGACAGGAGAGGGAAGGACAAGACAGGAGAGGAAGGACAAGAGAGTAAAGGAAAGGAGAGTAGAAGAGAGAAGAAGAAAGGAGAGGAGAGGAAAGGAGAGAGAAGGAGAGGAGAGAAAGGGACAGGAGAAGAGGGGAAAGGGCAGAATAGGAAAAGAAAGGAAAGGAGAGGAGAGGAAAGAACAGGAGAGGAAAGAACAGGACAGGACAGGAGCAGAGGACAAGACAGGAGTGGAGATCGAGGATAGTATTTCTGCATCAAGACTCACATGGTTGTTGTCATAGCGCCGGAGTCATTCTTGTGTCCAGCGGAGAATGGACGAAAGAGATGTTTTTCAACACATCTGACTTTTTGGATTCGATTCTTTGCATTTAGAATATACTGGCAATTACCCGTGGACTTTAGAAGGCTGAAGGACTGAAAACAGACGATAACAAGACATTAAGTCTAAGCAAAAATTGTACTAAGGCAAGAAAGCTACATATCTGTGTTCATAAAAAGCTAAAGTATTTCTAGGTCACTACAAAAACTATGTTACTCTTCCTTCATTACGCATCAAACACTTTTTGGTAACCAGGTAAATTGATTTCTGCTCTCTTTTCATGCACCGTGTAAAAACTCTAGTCTTTAGTCATGAGGCTTTAATTCCAAACTTTAAACTTGTAGACAACTTCCCAGCAAAATATACGTACTCGTTGTGAAGGGTAAAGGTGGCCATGAAAGCCCATGTTGGTTTTAGAGCGGTCCGAACACTCCGTCAAGTTCCTGGTCTTGGTAACTCTTTTCGCTCGGCCACTAAAGTGCCGCGAATGGACTGTATAGTTCACGCGACAGTGCCCAGCCACATCAACCTGACAACAAACAAACATACTATTTCCTCAGTTCACCAGTTATGTTTTACTTGTAAATGTTTGTTGAGAATGCTATTTATATAACGGATGTACTAAAATGTGTAAGTTTAAATCAAGCAGATGCCTGCGCCTTCAGACTTTGTAACGGCAACTGGTAAGGCCTTCTAATGGTTCATAAAACCAAAAGAAACTTTTCATATCTTCAAAATCAGTTACACTAACATCTTTTGATGTCATCGTATTCAAAACACAAAGTAATCATCTCGAGAACTACCACTGACAACGAAAAAATGTCAAAGCTATCCTTCAAGTTTAGGAAAGATAGAAGACACAAGAGAAAGATTGCTTCTCAATTTAAGAGATATCTATTGAAGTTCCCGGCCGATAATTCGTAGAGTTTTGGAGATAAGGGAACACAAAGTTTATGCAGTAAGAAAATAAGTTGTGATAACTGTCCCAGTTTAGAAACTACAAGATTGCTGTAAGATAAAACGTTTTTCGACTTTATCATTTTAAGGTATGACTTGTATTTTATTAACAAAAGGGTTTCATAAACTTGTTCAAAAGTTAGAATGAATAACATCGATCATTTCTACTCTTCAAGACAAACAAAGTGAATGATCACTTTATAGGGTTTCATCGACTGCAAGTTTAAAAATTAAAATGAATAAACCAATTATTTCTACCCTTCAAGACAAACAAAATGAGTGTTCACTCTATGGGTTTCATAAACTTGTTAAAAAGATAGAATGAACAACACCAATTATTTCTACTGTTCAAGACAAACCAAATGAATGGTCATTTTATAAGGTTTTATATATACTGGCTCAAACGTTAGAATGAATAATGCCAATCATTTCTACTCTTCAAAACTGGCAAACGCAATGGTCACTTTATAGGGTTTCTGAGCTGGTTTAAAAGCTAGAATGAATAACACCAATCATTTCTATTCTTCAAGACAAATAAAATGAATGGTCCCTTTATAGGGTTTTATCAACTGGTTCAAAAGTTAGAATCAATAACACCAATCATTTCTACTCTTCAAAACTGGCAAACAAAATGGTCACTTTATAGGGTTTCAACCAACAATTCAAGAGTTGAGACATTCTTGGTTTATCAGAACTGGCTTTAGCAGGAAATGGGATAAGATATAAGTTCCCTAGTATGACTAAGCAAAAGATAACGCATTTACAACAACAAGTAATTCCACCCTACCTCATCTAACACAGCATTTTCTCGGACTATTTGAGCCTGGAGGGCAGACAAGATACCTCTCTTGATGTTGAGGGCTTGTGTTGTCTCCTCCTCACTGGGCATCAGGCGAGTTATGGTACCCTTGGTGGTTCTGAAGTAAAGTTCTTGAGCCTGGAGCTCTTCAGCTAACGCTGCTTGTCCCTCAGACCTGTTGTATCTGAGGGGGTTCTTGCTCTGGGCTTCCCAGAGCTCTACACTGTCAAGCTGAGAAATAGAACACAAACAAATAAAATGTTAGATCATTTTAAGCCAAAAAAAGGAAGTACTATAAAGCTTTTTAGGTAACTGTTTAATAGCAATGTCTGAATTTATGTTTCCCTGATGGTTTAAATAAAGTGTAAATGAGATCCATTTTAAGGCCCCATTTATATAATCCTGGAAGGAAGGGTTGTTTCTTCTAACCTGGACAACATAAACGTCTGTTTATAAGAAATTTTGAAGCTGGTTTATCTTTGTTGTGTGTTTACATGGAAAATATTGGGCCCTGGATAAACAGTAGGAAAAATGGCTTCCAGCGAAGATGAACGTGAAAAGATTGTAAGTGTAAAAGGACCGCAGGCTCATGTCTCTAATGTTTACGTTTTGCCCCGAGTTGTCCCGATAAGAAGGGACAAACTGGTTATATGGAGAATGATGTCCATGGTTGAAGAGTTATCTCGCCTCGGCTAGCCGAGTTATCTCTTGTATCCGAGACAGCCCTTCTAAACGGGACGCCATGTAAACAGGTAGCTGTGTTTTATAAAGAATTTAATGAAAAGTTGTCCCGCCCCGAGTAATTCGGCTAGATGAGACATACCTTTGTCACGGGACAACCTTCTTCATATTGCAAAGTAACATTATATCATAGTTGCCCAATTTCGCTTTTCTGCCTTTGGAAACACTGAGTTTAGCAACACCTCCAATGGGCTTTGTTTATTGAAAACCAATTTCATAAAAGCAATAAAATTATCACAAATAATAATAAAATATTAACAAACTGCCGGATATGATATAAAATTCTAGGTTTTGTCTCTGAGTTCAAGACATTACTTGACGTTTCGGGCCAAAGACGTGGCTCTTCCTCAGTAGTGACTAAAACTAATGAATGCGACAAACCTTCGCTCAAAACTGTATTGAATAAAAAACAAAAAGAGAAAGAACAAAGCAGAAGAGTTCCGTATACATTTGAACTTGATTACCCGCACATTCAGTTTACTTTGGCCCCAGAAGAGCAAAATTCTCCACTATTCTTAGATACACAGACATTAATTCAAAACAACTATCCACTTATTCATACACGAATGCAAAAGAATCAAGGCTTCGACACAAAATATGAAAAAAGAAAAACACAAAAAAAGGACAACAACACAAAACCATGTCATTTACTTTATAAACGCAACAGTTGTAATGCAGGAACAGAATTTTGAACAAAGGATAGTTTTAGAAGCTATATATATTTATTCCAAACATTTACAAATCACTCCTTTAATATAACAATAGCTATTGATTTTGTTTCTTTAATATGCAGTACAGTTTTTGGCGAAGGTTTATCCCATACATTAGTTTTATCTGAGCAAGAACTAAGTTTTTGGCCCGAACAAGTCTAGAAATATTATCAAATCAGAGACAAAACCTAGTATTTTATATCATTTTAACCATGCCTGATTACAATTTTAACGTTTTTAGAACAAAATGATGGTTAAGATTTATTTCAGTTTTTATGTTTTATAACAGAAACTAACAATCAAAACAGTTTGTAAATGCAAGTTGGACATGAGTTGATAGATGGCCGTTCAAGCGTTTGACATGGCTATTTTCATCTCGTATCCAACTAAGAGGTTAACAAACGAAACTGTTTCTATGGCAACAGGTTGACCAATCGCGTTCTTCTTAGGAAATGATAGTCACATGTCCAAGATTTAAGATCACAAGGCAAGGCATTTTTTGTAGCCTTGGAGATGGGTTGCGACATTCTCTTTGTGGAATATATTTGTAGAAAAATTTCTAAAACGATTCTTGTTGGCACCCCAGTTCTTGCAGGAATTTGTCCAAAGAGATTTCACTTGAAAGTGAGAACTATCGAAGACTATATGTGGAGGAGAGAATAAATATTTTCATTCACACAGTGTACCGGAAATTCAGTAACGCGTCGGATCTAGATGTTTTGGGTTTTCACTAAAAGATTTATGACTTTCCATGACTGTTCTGTATTTGAAATTATAACCTCTAGAAGGTCCTAGATGAAAGAAAGAGGCGAGTTTAGTCACATTTAGTGTAACTTGAGCACGTTTTGTGCAAACGTTGAAGGCGAAGGGAGAGGTCGCACTTGAAAAACAAACAAAAAAGAAACCGGAAACCTCATCTTCTGACTCAATAATGTTTTTTCAAAAATTGTCATGAACTTTTGGTTTTTGGACAGATTTCATTTCCTTCTAATAGCAAAATTCCACGGTTTGTTTATTTTTCTGCAAGGCAGCGCTATGGGGCCATTGAAGTGTTTAGCAATGCGTAAAATTGTGGGGTTGTTCTAGTTGTTCGTCGAGTGATGAGAGATTCCCGCTGCGAGATGAGAATTGCTAGATAAGGCCCAGTTCAAATGTGCCATTAGATTTGGCACATGTGAAGTTTGACGTTCGAGCTTGGCCAAAAATTAAAATGGCGACTGAAATGAGAAGCCAAAGTGGACCTTGGAAATGAAATTTTTAAAATTTTCTTTTCCTTTTTAGCTTTTAGAAAGAAAACTTGGGTTTATATAGTTAAACGATACGTACTTTATCAATTAACCAGTTTTTTCATAGATGAAAACTAAAAGGTAACAGGCTTTTATAACTAGGTGTCTAACATATTACACATCTCGACACACTTTTTTTATAATTAAAAAACATTTTATAAGAGAGCGAGGCTGAAAAACGGAAAGGATCATCCCAAGGCTGAGGATAGACGATTATTTTTTTTATTTTGAATACTACCACCCTACCTAATCCAGAAAATAATTTGTTTAAGTGGACGGTGTATTTTAAAACCTCTTTTTTAATTTCTACTAATATATTTTCTTCCCGGCCAGATTTGCGGATAATGGATAAAATATGTATTTATTCTTCCGTACTGTTTGATCAAATTGAGAATGTATCTAAAAATGAAAGAATTTTCATAGTTATAAATAAAAGTGGAATGAACTACATTAAAAAAAAGAATATTTTAGGCTGCAATCAGGCCCCAATGGTTCAGAAAAGCCCTGCAGTGTCGGCTGTAAAGATTCCGTATTTTATTAACAGCTGACTGATGACATATCAAGTTACTGCTGAACAAGTTGGCTAACATCACGAAACAAAACATAAAGTTAATTCTTTTTTTCGCTCTAAAAACGAGAAGAAAAAATAACGCGAATATATCAAATTTAAAATAGGAACTGAGGTATTGTTATTTTAAGCCCTTTTGGAAAAATACACGAAACGTACAAAAACTCGGCGATATGTCAGAATTCTTTTGTTAGATATCTACTGAACAATTTTTTTATTGAAAAAATTATTTTAAAAAATCTAGAAAATTAGTTCAGTTTTGCTGGTTTATCGAAACAAAAAACAGACACAAGAGGAATTCGAGGTGCATAATAGAGCAGGAAGAGTTTTCTTTGAGAGGTCCCCACAAGGAAATTTTGGTCCATGCACGAATCAATCGTGTGGAAATGCTTGGAAAACGGTTCGTGCAGACAGTCAATGCCTACTGCATAGCATCAATTGTTTGTTTTAAAGAATAAACTACTAAAGTGATAAATACAATTGATATCTTTAATTAATAAATACAATTGATATCTTTATGAAAATGCAACTGGTCGTGACTACTGTAAACTGACAAACACGAATGTTACAAAGTATATATATATATTATGAAATTAACTTAAGTTAGAGTACACGCTTTTTTTATAAGAATCAATAAATTTTTCCGAGGTTTATTGTTCTTAATTATTAGCCTCAATTTGATCTTAAATTGTTCTTATTTCTGTGAGCGGTTTTTATTAAAGAAAAAACAAAATCAAACAAAATATTGGAAAATGAATCACCTTTCGCCACACATGCATTGCACGACTGAATTTAGAGCGGAACTACCTTCATTGTTTGCTGACCAGTCTTTACGGTGAATCTTTTTATGTTTTATGCTGTATATCGCTAACTTTTAGTCAATTTTCTACCACAAAAACTTTCCTAGCTATCAAGCCTCAGCCTGAGCTTGTTCTTAAATTTTGGCAAATTTGAGCCTCGTTGTTCTTATAAAGTTGTTTTTATAAAAAAAAAAAACAAAAGCGTCTACGAGCCAGTATCTAATCCTAGGATCCGCACATGGACTGGGATTCGTCGATCACAATCTGACTCCGAGGGTTTTTCCCCGGGTACTCCGCCTCCGGTTTTCCTCGCTCTCCAAAATCGACTTTCACGCTGAGATCTGAGCCGTCGAGCAATTAAACTGGGAAGAATGAGCAATCACTTTCTTTGAAATTGACCTCAAATAAAAAAGTATTTCTCTCCCGGATGGAGAAAGGGATCTGCTTGTAGTCTCACAAGATCAGAGGAGCAGACGAAGCTTGCATAAAATCTGCACCTCCTCGGTCCTTGTTCTAGTTTATTCAGAGAATCCAGACATCATATATGTAAATAAATGAAATATGGTTCAACCAACGAGTAGATAACTGTGAGGTGTAACACAATTATGCAACGGTTAGACGATCTTTTGAAAGGACCGAACCAAACAACGGTGCGCAGTAATGGCGTCATGACAAATAAACAAATAAATCAGCTAGCGTAACGGAGTGGCGGCTAATGTAATGTTTTAAACCAACCATAATTGAAATTTAACAAGAAAATCGCTCGTTTATAGTTACAAGTTTGCTACTTCTGTTATAGACTTTTTTGTCAACATGTCTCTGTTTGTCTCAGTCACACGGAGTAGAATTTTGCATTCAGAGAGGCTTAAGTAACGAGGATGACAACGCAAACGACGACGGCTGACAATGCAATTATATTTCTGATTTGCTCTTTTCTTCTTTCTGCGCGTAATAAGGGTTTTGTTTTCTCCGCGTCAAGCTTTTTGAACAGAAAACGATTAAATGTTCCTCCTTGAAGACAAAGAAATGCTGAGAACATTTCTGTTTTCACGTCGCGTCATCCTAAGAACTCCAAAAAACGTCTTTTCACGTTCTGTTTCTAGCGACAACTACGTGCAGGTGCTCAGCTTGATGCATTCCAACGTGCAGTTGATTATTGTATTTACTATTGCTTTTTCACGTCGTCTTCGGCGTCGCCATCCCCTCACTAAATGAGAAAATTTCACTCTGTTCATGCATGTTATTGTCTTGCATGCGCCTCAGATGCAATCTGGGATGTTTTTATCAGCAATGTTTTGGAGTTTTCTTGCAACAAATTCGAAAATATGGTAATATGTGACTATTCAACTTTGCGAAGATTCCCTGCAACACTCCTAATTGTGCTTCTGGCACGAGGAACGACTCTATACTGTTTTCCATATAACCATAAGAGCCGGCGACCGAACCACCGACAGTGCTGGGACATCGACTGGGTTATGTCGCTGGTGTGCTGTCGGTGGATTCTAGACTGCGCTTGGACAGTTAATGCATGTGAAAACCAGTTTTAACTACACAAGCACAGTTTAGAATCCAAAAGCTGCGCACCGGCGACATGTCCCAGTCATTGCCCCGGCACTGTCGGCGGTTCGGTTGCTGGATCTTACGGTTATATGGAAACCAGCTTTAACTATCCCAGCACAGTTTAGGATCCAATGGCTGCGCACTGGCGACATGTCCCAGTCATTGCCCCGGCACTGTCAGCGGTTCGGTTGCTGGATCTTACGGTTATATGGAAACCAGCCTTAACTATCCCAGCACAGTTTAGGATGCAATGGCTGCGCACCGGCGACATGTCCCAGTCATTGCCCCGGCACTGTCAGCGGTTCGGTCGCCGGAGCTTACGGTTATATGGAAACCAGCCTTAACTATCCCAGCACAGTTAACTTCATCCAACAGCTGCGCACCGGCGACAAGTCTCAGTCATTGCCCCAGCACTGTTGGCGGTTCGATCGCCGGATCTTATGGTTATATGGAAACCACCCACAATCCCAGCACAGTTTAGGATGCAATGGCTGCGCACCGGCGACATGTCCCAGTCATTGCCCCAGCACTGTTGACGGTTCGATCGCCGGAGCTTACGGTTATATGGAAAACAGCCTTAACTATCCCAGCACAGTTTAGGATCCAATGGCTGCGCACCGGCGACATGTCTCAGTCATTGCCCCAGCACTATCGGAGGTTCGATCGCCGGCACTTACGGTTATATGGAAACCAGCCTTAACTATCCCAGCACAGTTTACTTGATCCAACAGCTGCGCACCGGCGACATGTCCCAGTCATTGCCCAATCACTGTCGGCGGTTCGGTCGCTGGAGCTTACGGTTATATGGAAACCAGCCTTTGGTTGATGTACTAAATGATCATTTCTTAAATACCCACGCTTGGCAACCATGTCTCATGATCTAGTAATTACTAATACCCCAGTACACCAACCGGACGGATATTCCAACACATATTCAGGATGCATGATTTAGCAGTTTATTTATTAGTTTGATCAAGAAAAACAAAAAATATATTTCATTGTATGTTAAACTAGTACTATTCGTCTCTGTTTTAGTTTAGGTTTAAGGAAATAAAGGGAAAACTATTATAATACTCACTCGCATTTTGTTTGAATGCTCCAAGACCTTCCCTGTATGTACAGATATCTTCCGAACCGAGCAATAAAATATTGTCATTGTCATTGAGCAAAATACTACAATCTGAGAACCCGTTCACACGTAGCCGGATATAAGGGAGCTTAAGCAGTGAGGACGGCGACGCCAACGGCGACGGCAAAGAACAATAGTAAACACAATAACAGCACGTTGGAATGCATCGACCTGAGCACCCGCACGTTGTTCAGTGTCGCTGGAAACAGAACGTGAAAAGACCTATCTTGAAGTTCTTTGGACGACGAGGACGTGATAACAAAAATGTTCTCAGTATTTGTTTATCTTCAAGGAGGAACTTTTACTCTTTTTCTGT
>JAOCPT020496712.1:0-12418 GCA_026546935.2 Palythoa grandiflora
TGAACAGTTAAAACTGCATTTAACATTCCACAATTTAAAAATCTCGCACTCTAATTGGCGATACGCCCACGCGGTTCTGATTTGTATCAGTTATATAAATAATTTGTATGTCGTGTTGACACAATCAGGCTCCATATAAGAAATTGTATGATTTTCTGTACAGTGCATAATCGTTCGCCAACAGTCGCTTACGTAAAATCTACGTAAGAGGAGGAAAGCTGAATAAATAATCTGCACACAGATTGCACATGCAGAACTCGCTCTCAACAGAGAATGGTTCCGAAACTTGACTTGTTTGCATCTGATCTTCTCTCAATACCGCGGTATTTAAAAAATTGAAATCGCATCCGAAAAGCTTCAAGAACATAGATATCCAGACCAAGAGACGCTGTTTTATCTACTGTTCCACTTATGGACAATGTATGAAAAAGCCGTAAACAAAAAATATCTTCTCTTTATTGCCGTTTTTAACTGAAATCGACTTTGCAATGTACCAGGGCAAATTTTTAACAGTAGTATTGTAAAGCGCCATAGAGCAATTAGTGTATATGGCGCTATATAAATTGATTATCATTATCATCATCATCATTATCATTAAGGGAGTCGCGTTTGTGAGTATGGCGATCATGTACATCGTAGCACTGTAACTTCTTTCTTCTTTCGGGCATGTCATAAATAGGGTAGGGAAAATAAAATATTTTGGTCATAAATAGGGTAGGGGTTTTGGGAAGGGAGCCTCACACCCTTACCCCTGGGTTCAGAGCCAACTGAATTTGGTCGGTTTCCCCCTCCTTACCTCAGGATCTATGGGAAAGTCATCTGGAAAAATTGAAAAGTTCTTATTTCCTAGCTTTTGAAGCCAACATAAATACTCCTTGTGGTTTTCTGTGTTGGAGACAGAGTCTGAAACGATATAAGGAACTCAAGATTACTTGATTAAGGTGTATAGTTAGTTCTTTTTATGTTCATTTTAAACAGTGTGGTTATTGAAGATAGATAGATAGATAGATAGATAGTTTGATAAGATAAATACATCACAGCCTAAGGGCTGAATTGGATACTTATTTACAATAATAAAATTATTTACAAAAGTACTTGAAATTTTACAATTAAAATGTGATTCACAAGGCTAAAAAAATTGTCTGTTCAATACGAGGGGTTATCATTAGCACATTGGCACATGGCTGGAATAAATGCATTCTTAAAACGATTCGTGCGAAACTTTGGATTGAAGCACATTACACCAATGTCCTCTGGAGGTGCTAATGTAAGTATAGTATATAACTGATGCACCATCAGCCAATGCCACAAATTTACTAAATAGTCTGTCTTTGCACAGACAAATTAATGCCACTAGTTTATGTCACTACCACCGCTACAACTAAGACTATGACTATAACTACTACTACTACTACTACTACTGCTGCTGCTGCTGCAGCTACTATTACTACTACTACTACTGCTGCTGCAGCTACCGCTACTACTACTACTACTACTACTATACTATTACTACTACTACTACTACTGCTGCTGCTGCAGCTACCGCTACTACTACTACTACTATACTATTACTACTACTACTACTGCTGCTGCTGCAGCTACTACTACTACTACTACTACTACTATTACTACTACTACTACTACTACTACTACTACTATTACTACTATTACTATTACTACTACTACTATTACTACTACTACTACTATTACTACTACTACTACTACTACTACTACTACTATTACTACTACTACTATTACTACTACTACTACTACTACTAACAACAACAACAACAATAATAATAATAATAATAATAATAATAATAATAATAACAACAGTAATAATAATAATAATGTAGCGCTTTTATAGCGCAGTGATTCATAGGGAGATTCTTTCAAGCGCTTTACAAGCGTATATACGATTCTAAAGTTGAGGGTCTTAGATAGTCCGTTTCATATATACTTAAAACATTAAGAAATAACCTCAGAGAAATGGACACACCACAACGCAGGGATCACGATCTTACTCTTTTTGACATGTGCGTGGATTCTTTTAAGTCCCTCGATAGAGCCTTGAAAAACTGGGCCTACAGTTTAACGTTCTTATCCAAGAAGACGTGAAGGTCTAACCATTTGTAGATGTTAGACCTTCTTTCTAACTCAAGAGCCCAATGTATTTCAGTTTTTTTATAAAATTAATTGAACCTTAATTCTCTTAACTCTGACCAATTTTCTGTGTTCGTTCTAAATGTTGCAGCCACATTCAACATCACGTTCCCGACAACCGAAACTCGAGGTAAAATTCCGCATTATATAACATAAGTTAAATTAAAATACATATTATTAAATTAAAAGACTTTTTTAACTCACTAAAAGTAACAACTTTTTAATTTCAAAAATTGTTTACAGGGAATTTCACTCTTCCAACTCGGGAACCAAATACAAGTCAGTCTCCTCAACCACCTTCCACCAATCAGCCACCTCAAACACCCTCAACTAGTCAGCCTCCTCAACCACCTTCCACCAATCAGCCACCTCAACCACCCTCCACCAATCAGCCTCCTCGACCACCTTCCACCAACCAGCCACCTCAACCACCCTCCACTAGTCAGTCACCTCAACCACCTTCCACCAGTCAGCCTCCTCAACCACCTACCGCCAGTCAACCACCTACCACCAATCAGCCACCTCAACCACCTTCCACCAGTCAGCCTCCTCGACCACCTTCCACCAGTCAGCCTCCTCGACCACCCTCCACCAGTCAGCCTCCTCAACCGCCTACTACCAGTCATTCTCCTCAATCACCTTCCTCCAGTAAGCCCCCTCAGCCGCCTTCCACTGGTCAGCCTCCTCAACCATCCACCACAATTCCGCCTTCTCAACAACCTGCCACAAGTCAGCCACTTCCTCCAACAAGTGAGTAATATAAAATCTGCAAGATGCTTGGAGTGCTCAATTCCTCTGGGGTATTTTATTCTTTATGGGTAAATTTAAAAAGTCATTTTGGCACATTTAAAAAATTGCAATTTATTTTTCCCACAAAATTTTGTTGCTCTTTAAGTTTAAGAGTAACGAAGGTACACGTAGAAAGAAAACACTTTTAGTCTTTTCTCTCACGTTTGGTCTGTTAATTTCAGCTCGGCCATCTGGGCTTGGCCACTGCGAAGTTATTTCAACGTTTAGGAATGTTACTGTCCAGGGCTGTACAACAACTCAACCAATTCCCATCGGGACCTGCCAGGGATACTGCACCTCTAACACAACAGCAATGCTAGTGCCACCTTACTATCAAGCGAACTGCCGCTGTTGTAAACCGGTTGAGCTACAACCGTTAGCAGTGACATTGTCGTGCACCGATGGCTCTGAATTGCTCAATTACCAAATGGCGGTGATAACCGCCTGTTTGTGTGAGAAATGCAGTCACACCCCAGGGGTTATCAATCCCCCTGGCTCCGGCGCATTCAAACCAAGTGAGAGACCAACCACGGACATTAATATTGGCAGTGGAAGTGGAAGCGGGGAAACCGAAGACGAAAATGATGTGTTTGACTACATGAAGGCATTGTTGACGAGATAAACAACTACTTTAATCACATAAAGGGTACATATAGCTACGGTTTTCGTACAGAAGAATAAATCAACGCAAAATCTACTTATATTTTGTTTTTGCAAATACTTTAAATGACTGTTTGATAGTTTAAGGCATTCAGTAACAATATCTTCAAGAAAAAAAAAACAGCCGCGGTATTGCCGTTTATTTCAAGTTTTAAAAACTAATTTCACTTAAATTACAAATAGTAATCACTTTTGAAGAAACAAAAAGTGTTCCTGAATACAATTACACCAATGGATAAATGAAACAGAACCCAAAAATGGTCACTATCAGTGCACTATATATAGCATATTGTGTTTATGAGGAAAAGGTCAAAACAGATAACTAAAATGGAAGCAAGGGTAGACCACTCTCTGTACACCATGTATAGCATACCGTGCTATAGAGGGTCACGGTAGGTTAGTGTCTAGCAAAAGATAAGGTAGGTCAGTAACTTTCTGTGATCCATGTACGGAGAACTATGGTATAGGAAGAACCCAGTGGATATCTGAGATACGTTAGATGGTCCACATAACATAACATAATATAACGTAACATAACATAACTTTATTGTGACCAACCACTAGGTATAGCTGCCAGTATAGCATTAGTACAGTTGATGAGAAAAAAGTCAGTTACATCATGTATAGCATACTATGCTGAAAAGAGAAGGTCCCTGTCAACAGCCAAGAAGGTAAGCCATATGCTATATAGAAGGCCGCGATGGATAACTGTCTAAAAGTCAAGATAGATCACCGTCTGTGCTACATGTATAGCACGCTATGGGATGTGAAGGTCCCAATGGATGTAAAACAAAGGCCAAGGAAGGCAACCACTCTACACCATGATGCAAAGAGAAGGTCCCTGTCAATGAAGCCACATACGCCACTTATAGTGTAACGTCATTTAAATCAAGAGTCCATCTTTCTGTCTTTCTTCTTGCTGGATCTGAACTTCTTTTCAGCTAATCGTTGTTCATTAGCTTTGCGGATCCTGCAAGGCAAAAATTGGTTATATATTTGTAATTGTCTTCTAGTTTAAGTTGATTGGAGCATTGATTATACAGTATGTATAGCATCTGCATAACTCTTTTCTGTTTCCAAACACAAAACAATTGCTATTTGAAAAAATTGCTAACTAATACCAAGTTAACAAACCTGGGTGAACTATGTCATGCTTGGATGAATTATGGCCTTTATAAAACGAAAATGAAATGATATAAACGCTGATTGATAGTGCAAATAAATACCAAAACTGGTATGGACAGAAAATGTTTAGGTCAATTTTGATGTGGCTTCAGACCAAATCGTAGTTTCCTTCACTTCAAAACGAACGATTTAAAGACATCGACGACGTACTGAACTTGCTGAAGTTCTGAACTCTCACTAAGAGAAATCTCACAGTAATTTGCATTCCAAATTCAGTTCAAATCTCCTAAAGGAGCGCGTGCCTATAGTTATGTCAGACCAACTCAAACATTCACAGTTTCTTTGCATATATATAACAATAGATGAATCCAAAGAGATCAATGAAAATTTTCAAATGTCACTGCAAAACATATTTTTTTGTCAAACTAACGTTAATCATACCACCTATGCTCTATGGCTAACTTGCTGAAATAGATTTCAAAATTCTTGTTCCTTAGAGTTTACTAAAGACAGCTATAATTTTTTTTCAACAGTGTATTGCAACAAGCTATCAGCCAAAAATGGCTTGAAGACTTTGTTTACCATAACTTCAAAGTAATTTTAAAGTTCTTTTTTTCTTACAATTTTCTAACATGAGCTTTCTTCTCCGGTGTCGTCTCTCGGGGAACATAAGAAGCCATCTTAACCATATCAGCAATTTTTTCAATTGCATCTTCCAAGTTTCTTGTTTGCGAGCGGAACTTTGTAGAACTTACAACTAGTTCACCTGAACTATTCACTCGGTTCTTTTCCTGTAAAACAATTTGCAGGGTTTAGTATATCAATCTAGTGTTCTATTGATTCTTATGTTACTACAAAAATATTACCCTCATATAAAACTGTTTGAGGATTATTTGGTAGTCTACTTATCTTGTAATATGGATGTTGGGTGGCTACCATTCTTGTACAACCTGGTAAAAGCAGGATAACTGCTCTAGGTCTTTTGAATATGCTCTGTAGTCTCAAACCTTCAACTTTGTACTATATTTATCCTCCGCAATATACCGCTTCAGCTCTTCTTTGAGATGTTATTATAGGCTGGAGTTATCACTCATTTTCCACAACTAAAACCTCGTGCATACAGTCGTGCCTACAGAAATCCCTGCTTCGTTACTTGACTGAACCCATTCGTACCTTCACCTTTCATGGAGTACAAGCATTGGAGAGTCTTAGATGTCATCAGGATTAAGATAGATTCTCTTGGCTGGACAAATCTTCCAGTAGCATTGGAGTCAATAGTGAGTTATAACGAGCACTTACGTAGGCAACATGGAAATGCTTGCATAGTTTAACAAAGACAACGGAAAACTTTTAAAATTGTTCGAGGAAGAGCATCCACCACAATGAAGAAACCAGATAATTGCAATTAGTTGATTGTAAAAGCTGTGACACCCAAGTGCATTCATTATGGTTTTGTTTAGAAACATCTCCAAAGCTTAGCACTGAATGCGTGACATTGAAAAATTTTCTCTCAATAAAATTAAAATCAAGGTGCAACATTATTGCAGGGCTGGGCATGTACATTCCACAAAGTCTCCTGCATTTTCAGGGAAGATAAATCAGAATTATGAACAAAATAACAATATCTAAATCAGAATCATTAACAAAATGACAATATTGGGGAAATACTTCTGAAACGTTTTGTATCACATACCAAGTGATAAGCAAAACTAATTTGTTTATTTATTTAAAGTTAAATATATCAGTTGCTATTTTGTTAATTAATATGTACTGTACCATTTGCACAATTTTGTCCCGCACTTCCTGTGATAACCAGTCAGCACTTTGGACGTGAAAACGAACATCAACTTTGGTGTTCACTGCAGGGAAACAAAACACACAAAAAACATATTTTTGTGTAAACCTTTTGGGAAATAAAAGTCATACACGCAATCCTTTCATTTGTTATTTACCAATTCTTACACTCTTTTGCGGTAACCAGACCTTGTCGTTTGAGGCAAGCTATTACACTCGATCACCATTGGTTGTGCAAAAATTGATCCGAGAAGAGCAATTAATCACTCGCCTACTAGCTAAAAGCGCTCGCTACATCGGAGTGTACATTAAAATTTACTCGGTGTTTTTTGTCTTTTAAGATTTGAAATACTTTTTATTTAAACAACCTCAACAAGAACGGCCATATTTGGATGTAGAGAGATCGTGTTTCCTATCTGGTGGATGTGTTTTACAGCCTTTGTCGCTGGTTGCTGTTGTTTCTTTGCTATATGTTTTTATATTTACGAATACAAAGTTCTATGTGTAGTTTATTTTTGTATAAAGAGTGTAAAAAAGGAACATAACAGAAAAACTTTGTGCAGTTACTTTAACCGCTTACTCAGTGGGAAAAATTACTTACCCAAAAAAACTTTAGGCGAGCTTTTTTTCACTCGCCAAGGATTTTCAAATGGCAATTCTGAGTAACATGTGCAGTTTCCACAGTTTGTTTCTGGCATCGGACCTGGTTTCAGGTGGATACCAATCAACACAATGCCACAAGTTCATAACTTTTATAGAAACAAAATTTGATTTTAACATCCACCAAAAGCCATTCGCTACACGGGAAACATACTGCGGGACTGCACTTTTTACTGCAAACGAGTATAATCTGCAAGTTACATGTAAAGTATTTTGAAATAATAAAAAAAATAACAAATAACAAATATCTGACATTGTGCAGAGACAGAACTCGGAAAAAAAACGAGCACCTGATGGGAATTGAACCCACGACCTTCCGTACAGTAGTCGGATGCTCTGACATTGAGCTATGGGAGCTCACATGGCAAGCAAGGTCACTATTTGGTTATGACACACAGACTGAATGAATGCCAAGGCATAAATTATGTGTCAATCAAAAAAAATTTAAGAAAAATCAAGAAACACTCCTCAATTCAAATGACAATTGTTTCTTTTTTACATTTTAATGACTGCATGCTATCCCCCAGAACATTAAATTTAAGGGTGAAAGTATCCTTAATGATTCAACTGCTTCTGTATATACTCTCCTGCAAAAAATTCCAATTCTTTTTCTAATGATAATATCATAAGTGAGTTGAAGTGACACCTGAAGGCTAGTTTGCCCTCGTGCTGTAACCATGCCATAAATTCAAACAAGGTACTGTTGTTGTTGTGCAATATAATTATATTAGTGAACCTCGTGATTAGTCATTAAAAATGCATTTTTGAACAAGCGTGAGGTCTAGATGGCTGGATGTTGGCCAAGTTCTTTTTTTGCATTATTATGGACCGAGACGAAGAAAGAAAAGCAAAAAAAGAACGAGGCCAATATTCAGCCATCTTGAGCGAAATAAAGGATTTATTATATGGATTATATTATATTGGATTAACAAGATCACAGACTTTGAAGTAGCTGGAAAGAAGAGAAAGGAAGACCTAATAAGGCCTGGGGGTTGTGTTATGAAAGATCTAAAAGTGATCTAATTGTTTTATTCTCAATTGTGATTCTGAAAGAGTGAGTGATATTTTTCATTTGCATTATATTTTTGGAGAGCTATTATAATTATGAATTGGTGTCACATTTCAGAGAGCTATTATTATGCATCAATATCATATTTTGGAGAGCTATTACTATGGACATTTTGCTAAGTAAGTGCCCATACTGGAGTAAGGGCCCACCCCCAAACTTTGACCAGATTTATTACCCCTGGGGGGTGGGTGCAATACTCAGTCAAATATGGTGTATTAAGAATTGCCACCACAGGAACAAACATTACTACAACACTGGCATCACTTTCCTATTTACGATCTTGAACTCAGATTAATAAAATTGTGTCAGTTACTCGTAGGTGTGATTGTTGACATAACTACAGCACATTACGGCTTCTATGCTTTCCAACCACTTTTTGAAGGCATATAGCTATAGTTTAAACCATGTGAAATGTTTTTAGACATGTGAAATGTTTTCAGATGAGCAAACCTTGAATCTTGCTTGTTCAGTCCTGGAGATGGAAAAAGTTGACTGCCTGCATGATGAAAGTAATTAAAATGTTCAAATTTTTTGTTAAAATTCTTACCTTTGTTCACATTTTGGCCTCCAGGACCTGAACTTTTTGCAAACTTGATGGTCAGTCGATCTAAAAGCAAGCCAAACACAAATTAATCTTATTTAACTGTTTAATCCCCAAACCTGACAAATGAAATGTTGGTAAATTCTCCCAAATGAGCTCCATACTTTCTTTATAAGCATTTTGGGAGAATTTAGCTTTTCAACTTCCAAAGTTTATAGCACTTGATCAATTCTTTATTTCTTATTACTAGATATTATTTTGTTTGAGTTATGTAAGAAGTTAGATGTTGATAAATTGCCTGGGGCTGAAAGGGTTAATACTAATATAAAAAGCAAGGTGGAAACATTTGACCTATAAACTTAATCAGTCTTCAAAATCATCATTCAGTATTAAACAGAATTTCAATGTTATGAAAACCAAAAACGGGGGTTGGTTACTAAAGGATAAAGCTTTCTATGCAATTAATTTTTTTCTTTCTTAGCTCAGTTTTTATTTAAAAGCTTTTAGTAAACAGCATTAAAAATTCAGATAATATGAAACGTGAAGCCCCTAAATACTACTTAACACACCCGGAAGATTATTTTCCTATGATATTTAATGTAGTTATTACACGTCAACGATTTCAAATAAAACAATATTAATATTAAAAAACTATACATGTAATCACAAATAACAACATTATTTCCCAGTTACTTTGTAAAAGCGAAACAAATGTCAATAGAAAATGGATCAATTGGTACTTCACACTTTATTGAATATCTATCACCTTTTATCCAATGCACATCCATGAATATAATTAATCAATATTGTTCATTGGACTAGCAAATCACAAACACCAACAAACCTTTTGGAATACCACTTTCAGCTGAACCCTTGGTTAATGTAACTTTGTGCTGATTCCATAACTTTGAAAAGAATGGCAAAAAAAATGTCAGGGTTAGGTATTGCAATAGGTGCTCAGGGTTGCAGGAGTGGATCTAGGATTTTCAAGGCACTATGAGCACCATAGGCAAGAGCTTTTTAGGGTGGTCCTGGGATAATCTCCCCAAGAAAATTTGAGTCTCTAAAATTGCCATTTTCAGTATTTTGAGACTAATTTCTTGTTTATAAGCCTCTTTCAAATGAGGAGTTAAAAAGCCTAACTCACAAAGAAGATGCATATAGTTCTAAATTGGCAGCACTCAATTCACTGCACCCATGGCCCAGCAGTGTATTTGATGTTTACAACAAAGATTTGAAACAGAAATAATACTGCTTAAATTTTGAAAGTTGTCTGTAAATATGTTTTAGAACCTTTCTTACAATGAGAATTAGTTTTTATTAAAAAAAAATAAGTTTAGCCTATTAATTTTTGGTCCACCTAAAAGGGGGCACATAGGCCCCCCTGCCCCTTCCCCCTTGGAGCCACTACTCGGTTGAGTTGTCCAAAAGTTGGATTTATATAAATTTAGCCCTGGGTTAAATGAAAATAATTAAAAATATCTACAAATATATATTTTTGTAAGAGCTTTAAGGAAAGTATAATTTTAATGGAATATAGGTCGAATTGGCTTCCTTCAAGGCTACATAGATCTGTTGTGTATTACACCCCATCAAAAAAAAATAAAGTGATGTGTCTATGTACATAATAATAAGATCAAGATTGATTATATTTTACCATAAATTTTTCATAAATCCTCACATTTTGTATTATTCAGTGGATCTGAGCCTTTATTATTCACAGCTTCAGCTCCTATTCATATAACGTTGATCATAAATCCAGAGTTCCATGGAAAATAAAATTGAAAGGAAATGTTTCCTAAATCAATTTTATTGACTATTGTTTAAGTTTCAATTGAAAGCTGGCTATCTCAATGCTTTCACAGAAGGCATAAAATAGTACTGTACTAGTTATATCTGAGTTTCAACTGCCTTTCTCAGAGTTTGCGTGGAAGGTTACACCTAGATATGCGCGGTTTTAAGAATTTGTTGCATTTTCAGCAAATTTATAATTTTATAAAACATGCTCCCGGATCTCCCTTGAAAATGCTCGGCCCGTCGGAACTCACAAACAGGCAGCTCACTCGGCCAAACATCCCGCTCTTTCGAAACGCGTCAACTTGAGAGCTTTGTGTTCAGTTGTCTGAATACATTAACTTACACGTTCCTTTGACTTTTGATCATCGGAGCTTCGCAAGGCTGTAGCTGATGTGGTCGAAATCAACCTCCTATTCACTTGACTATCATGCTTCACAGCTACAAAACGTGCTATACTGTAGTAAAGCTGTCTATCCTTGCATGACCTCACAGCTATCTTCCACAACACAGACATACCAGAACTAACATCATTTTACAATACTAATCCTAGAAGACTAATCACCCATTGTTCCGCCATTACTCAAACTGCTAAACTAGACCCAGTCTTCACGATAAAATGGCAAGTCGCGGCTGATGCCGCTCCTTCACTGTAATGCTCAAAATAAACGTTTTGCAAGGTTTATAGTCTATATTTCTACGCTGAGCAGAAAAAACAATCACAAAATGAATTAGAAAAGTGTAAACAATTTTCAATGAAAATGTTTCTAAATTCATTTTTCAAACCGCATGGTTTTATACTTCTTACTTGTTTTGGCCGTCATTTTGTTGCAAAAACTAAAGGGTTCTAAGCTCCTTTGAATGCCGATCCCTTTTCCACGAAGAACCGTTGACTGGGTCGAAGCTTATAGTTTTCTATAAAATAATACTAGACTCAGTGAGAATTGGGGGAAGGGAAGGGGGCTTGCACCCACCGTACTCCCCGCTTCCTCCCTGTTCCGCAGGAATAGTACTTAAACTTAAACTGTGGGAAAAATAAATTCTAGTATTTTTTCAGCAAGAAATACTTGGATAGGACGTCTATTCGAAGTTTCTATATTAAAAATATTTTCAAGAATGGGGACAACCAGTTTTGCTTTTTTCTACTTTTACCTTATTTGGTAATTCCTTTATAGAGCCATCGATATTGTAACTGCGTCAAGCTATTAGGAGTGACATACTTGTAACGTGAAAAGCGAAAAGTAATTCTTAAATGAAAACTGTGGTTTTACGGGAAAACAAATTATCCTACCAAGTTACTGTCACGTGCGATATAAACTATTTACGTGTTTGCTCAATTGGCGCTCGTCTTCTCGTCGTCGCTATGGACAACCAGTCTTGTTTGATTTAAACTTATACCTTATTTGGTAATTTCTTTATGGAGCCATCGATATTGTAAAATTAAATGGCCGCACCAACTGCCACGTGCAATATAGATATTCAGTCAGGTGTTTGCTTTAGCGGAAATCGTCGTTACTAGGGACAACCAGTTTTGCTGTTTTCAACTTTTACCTTATATGGTAATTCCTTTATTGGGCCATCGATATTGTAACCGCGTCAAGCTAGTTGAAGTGACGTACCTGTAACGTGATAATTAAAGTTGAAACTTCGAAGAATGTAAATACACTCAGAAATGTGATAATTTTTGCTTCCGTTAGGAAGAAATTTATTTAAAAATCTTTTGTATTCCAGAACAGGTCCGAAGCAAATATTTACACACACCATCTTAATTTAGATGTTTACTCACGCAGAAGTTGCCATAACTGGGGGCAGCTGGTTCAGTT